>PVIR01003146.1:0-92331 GCA_004026965.1 Petromus typicus
TGGAATCCTGCAGTTAGCCCCCCTGCCCCAACTTTCTGTCCCATCCCCACAGTATATGCTACCAAAGAGATAGTGCTTTGCCACAATGAGGAAGATCATTTTCATGGCATTTATTAAATAAGGATGACTTCATCTAAAAAGTGAGTACTGCACTGGAGTTTTGCAGTGGCAGATAGATACCCGAGACCAACTCCAAACATAAGGACAGGTGGGGCTGATAGCCAGGGTAGGGACTGAGCTGCGCTTCAAGACCGGGGAGCTGCAGGTTTAAAACAGGATTCTTCACAAACTAACCTGAGGAATTCCTGGGGAAGGCAGGCTGGGGTGAGAGCCAGGGGGTGGGGATTCGCATGAAACCAGCCCAGCGGGATTCTTGAAGAAATGAGGCTCTGGAGGACAGCCCTGAGGCTCCGGGTCAGGCACAGAGGCCTGAGTGGAGCCTTGCTAGAGTTCGACCAAGAGGAAGCTTTGTTAGCTGTTTGAATTTGGTTACTCCTACGGTTTCTTTAATCTTTATCCAAAAGACTCCTTTTATAAATTTCTCTGGAGCGTGGGTTAGCTGCAAGGTGCATGCCTGGCCTGCCACCACGTAGGCAGTGTTTCAAGCGAGCTATTATTTATTTATCACTTATTTATTATAACCGGGAACTGAATCCAGAGCTTCGTGCACGCTAAGCACCCACTGTACCACTGTATCGCCAAGCCCCAGGGGTTACATTTCACATCTTCAGGGTGTATTGATCCAGAACTCCTGGGAAGGGTGAGCAGCAAAGGCAGAAGGAGAACAGACGAGCCTTTCTGTGTTCACTCTCATTTCCAGACCTACACCTTTTCTTTCGGTTAGCTGGTTATAGATTTATAGACACTCTGCTCAGTGAAGTTTAAGTCACAGAAGCAAAATTATATTTTACCTTGTTTTGGCTGGCCGTCAGACACTGCTCAGTCTTTCCCAGAATTATAGGAATACAGGTAAATCAGCTAGTCACATTGTTCTACTTATGGAGATAAAATCAGTTCAGGCTGTGGAGTAAGTTACTTCACTGCTGTTCATGCCAAAAACAGTCCAAGAACTTTCAGAAGATCCATCTCCAAGAAAGATGGACACTTATTCTCTAGTTTCTAGAACTTGTTGCCCTGGTCATGGCAACTTGTTGCCATGTTGGACCCATCATTGGAGCTAGGTTCTGATTTTTGCCAGTATTGCTGAATTTCCTAGGAGAAGCCAGGTGAATCGATGTCATCCTAGTCAAACTCAAAAGACTGTTTGTAAACTAGAATATTCCTTTTTAAAAATATATATATTGGGGCCGGGGATATAGCTCAGTGGTTCCAGCACCTGTCTTGCAAGTGCAAGGACCCAGGTTCGATCCCTGGTAATCACATACCATACTGGGTGTGGAGACTCTCGCCCAGCAGCAATCAGTACCACATACCACAGTGCCAGGTGTGGTGGCTCACGCCTGTAATTCCAACACTCGGGAGGCAGAGGCAGGAGGATTGCTGTGATGTGAGTTGGAGGCTGAGCTCAGGGCCAGCCTGAACTACAAAGCGAGACCCTGTCTCAAAAAACCTAAAAAAAAAAAAAATAATTAAAAAGATATATATATATCTTTTTTAAATTATTATTTTTTATATATATACATATTATTATATGTATATATATATTGGACACGTATTGAATGCCTGGCCGTATCCTAATCTCTAGGGAAACAAAAAATGCCTCATGAGAAAGACAGACTCCCTGACCTTTAGAATCTTATAGCCCAGAAAATGAAATGTGCAGCTAGATATATTGCATATATGTTGTGCCATCTGCAGAGTGGCCTTACATCCCAAAACATCCCTAGTAGATACCTAGGTGTCACATTTAATGATACTCCCTTTCATTTTTCAGCTGTAAAAGCCACAGTAATGATCCTTATGAATGTTCAGGATACAGGAAGGGCTGAAAGCAGGAAGAAGCCGGCGTTCTTCCCCAGAACAGCTCTTTGATTTGGTGATGAAGGAAATCTGGGTAGTGGCCTGGGAGCTCAGGGTGGCAGCCGGGAGGAGTGGTTTGCCAAGATGTGCAGAGAGATGGCTCCAGAAGCAGTCTTAAACTGGTTCAAGCGACACATTGTTTCCCAAATTTACCTATCACAACATTCCTCAAGGACACATAGTAAAGAAGCAGTTCTTCCATCTTGCTTGCAATTTGGATTTGTGCTCTTTTGTGAGGGCTGGGGTGGGGGACTGCCAGTTGAAGTCCTGAGCTAGATCCACCCTCAGCGTTCTTTGAGACAGGGTCTAAGTTGTTACATTGTTTTTGCCTGTTTCCCGGAGCGCCCTGCCACAAGGCTAGCATTTGTGCTTTTGAAGAGCCTCTCGCAGGTGCTTCTTGGACATGCTAACGGTTAGATGCAGCCCTCTTGCTGAGGAGGGGAGCGGAGGGAGGCAGGAGCGGCACAGGTCGCAGGTGGCAGCGCTGAGCCAGGTGAGAAGGCCCCACCAGGAAACAGCAGCTCTATGGAAAACAGGCAATGAGGAGACGTGCAAGCCACAACCGGGAAGCAAGGAAGGAAAAGAACCGTTCAGGGGAAGGACAGGAATTGCTGAAGGCCAGATAAGACTGGCTTTATTTCCTGGCAAGAAAACATTTGTGTCAAATTTAGAAACCTGAGGGAGATACCACCTGAAGGTTTACTTATCATAAAGTCAAAGATATAAACAGCTGGATAGTGTTGGTGTGTCTTTCTGGTTTTGTGAGACAAGTTTTCTGTGCAGTGCAGGCAGGTCTTGAACTCGCTATGTAGCCCAGGTTAGCCTTGAGCTGGCTGTGATCCTTCTGCCTCAGCCTCCCTAGTGCGGGGATTACAGGTGTGCACCGCCCTATCGACCTAAAGAAAACAATGACTCCTCCTACTTAATTTGTTTGTAACCCCTAGAACATTTGTTTATCTGAGCAGATGAAATGAATCCTGAAGTATCCAGACACCCCCAACTCCATCTTATCAGACAAATCCCTCACCCCTCATGGTAGGATGCATGCCAAGGCTTATCTTGAATTTTTGCTTGTTTTCATTACTGAATGCGTGAGGCAGTTAGGATTCATGAAAGTGTCAGGCCCTTTCAGAGGCGATGGGCAGTCTCTTGCAAGTTTCACTGTGACCTTCTCCCCAGATTTTGAGGCTGCTCTTTGTGGGAACCTGCAGCCACCTACCAGATTCACTGCAACTCTGAGAAATGCCTACAGTCCAAGAAGGCCGCACTCAGGCAAGGCGACCCTTAAATGGAGTGCTGGGAGCAGCCAGGTTCCTGGGGAGAGCGCACTGGCGGATCTGAGAGGAGCGACCCTTGAGTGCTTCAACGGGGCACGAGAACAAGAGCCTATTTCTTTGTGCTTTTAAATACGAAGATGTTTTCATTTGAAGGTTCCTGTCACCAGGCCTGTTGGCGTACTACTGAAGCAGCACACGATGTCCAAGTGCAAAGACTTGCAAGTTATGAAAAGAAAGCCCGAAAGAGGAGGCCGGGAATTGCATCGCTGATGCAACGGGGTAATTTTGCATGCTTCACCAAAGACCCGGCTACTTCGTCTTCAATTCTTGCCCTGGGCCGCTCTTTGTGGCTTTGCTGGGGGATTTCCAGAGCCCTGGGAGCGACAAGGATGATGAACCAGCTGAAATGTTCGGTGCTGCGAGGTAGTGGGGAAACATCCACGCGCAGCAGCCGCGACGCTGTGTGTGGACGCGGGGCTAACTTCTGCGCTGTCCAGCGCCCCCCACGCCATTTAGTCCCGCTGCGAGAGGAAGACAAAAAAAGGGAGGAAAGACGCGACGTGCACAGACTCAGCAAGCGGACTTCACTCCAGCACGGCCGGAGCGCCCGCCGGGCACGCAGCCGCCGCAGTCCGGGCGCAACCAGCGCGGCGCGGCGGGGGCGGGGCCGAGCGCGGGGCGGGGCCGAGCGCGCGCGCCGCCGAGCCGCTCCCCCCGGCCGCGCGCGCGGGTAGTACGGTCCGAGGGGGCGGCTCGGGGCGCGGCTGGCGGCTGAGGCGCGCCCCGCGGCGGGCGGGAACCGGCAGCCGAGCCGCGAGCCGCCGCGCGCCGGGCTCTCCGAGGCTCCGAGAGGCGGCGTCTTCGGCGCGAGAGGAGCCGCGCGGCGGGGCGCGGAGAGGAAGCGCGGCGCGCGGACCCCGACGGCGCGCCGAGCCACGTCCGCGTCGGCCCGCCGCGCCCGGCGCTGTCACCGCTCCCTCCATTTTGAGAGCGGACGGCGCCCCTTCGCCGCCCGCCCGGAGCCCGAGCCCGAGCCGCGCCGCGCTCATGGCCTTCAGCCCGTGGCAGATTCTGTCCCCCGTGCAGTGGGCGAAATGGACGTGGTCTGCGGTGCGCGGCGGGGGCGCCGGAGAGGACGAGGCCGGCGGGCCCGCGGGCGACCCCGAGGAGGAGGACTCGCAAGCCGAGACCAAATCCTTGAGTTTCAGGCAAGTACACAGCATCCCGCGAGGTGCGGCGCGCCGCATCCCCGCCTCCGCCCGCTGCACCCCTTGTCGGCCGCTCGGTGTGTGTGTGTCGCCCGCTGCACCCTGCTCTTGGCCGCGCTGCGTCCCCGCTGCGTTGGAAAGTTGGGGGTGTTCTGTCTGCCCGTGTTTCCGTTCCCTATTTCTCGGAGCTTTCCGAGCCTAGTCCAGAATCTGCCGTCTCCGCGTCCCCGTTGGCCCCGGCCACTTTGTCTGAGCCCCCGCTCGGACGCGGACGCGGAACCCCCGTCCCTCCTCTGGGCCCCACTGTGTCCCCGAAATGCAGCCGTGATAGAGAAGGTCGCGTGGTGACGGGCTCCCGGCAGCTGGCGAGAAATGGTGGTCTGCGCTACGCTGTCACCCGTGTGATTGCGGGAGGCAGGTGACAGTATTCTTAGCTTCCAGCCAGTGGGCGTCAGCAGGTAGAGGCCTACCCAGGAAAAAGGCACGGCTGCGAGGAGCTTAATTCGGTAGCGGGCACAGTGTTCATTTTTAAGCCTCTGGAAAAGGGTTTGGTGAGAAAAGGAATGTGTTTTAGAGCGCTTTTTTTTTTTTTTTCTCTTCTGGTGCGAGGGGGAGCGGTGACCTGGAAATAAATGATGCTGGAGAAAAGCTCCAGAGGATGCAGATTGCAGGGAGCTGGGAGGTCAGACCAAGGAACGCAGGAGCGCAGCTCTGGAAAGCTGGGCGCGGAGACCTCCCGAAGGCCAGTCTGTGCCCCATCACTGGTGGTAGTTAGGCAGAGATGCTGGACTTTGACCTTTGTGGAGATGAAAATTTAAAGGGAATGCAAAATACCGTTGAAAGTGGTAATTCCTCATTTTTCCCCCTTGGCAGTTCGGATTCTGAAGGTAATTTTGAGACCCCTGAAGCGGAAACTCCAGTCAGATCGCTTCTCAAGGAATCCTGTGATTCATCACTAGGATTGGCAAGACCTGAGGCCAAAACCCGAGGTAAGGAAAAACTTCGATTTTATTTTTCTGATTCTTTTGTTTTACGGTTTTAAAAAAGTGTACCTGAAAACAGATGCAAAATACTAATTTAGGACCACTTACATGGGTGGATTGTTTCTTTGCATGGAAAGGTCAAAGTTCCTGGCTTATTTGGAAGGTTCTTTGTTTTTGCTCCTTGTTTTTGTAAAACAAGACATTTTTACAAAACAAAACATTCTGATCATTTGGTGTTCAGAGGCTTGCTTTGTTTGCAGAAAACAGTTTATGTGTTTACAGTATGAAGATTGGCACTCTGGAACGTTTCTGTTAGACCCTTCTCAGTCCCTAAGAAAATGAAAGCGTATAGTGATGGAGTTGTGTTTATATTTGGCCTCACAGATGCCTCAAGCTAAGTTGCTTGCTACCAGGGTCTGGTTAGATATAGCAATTATAGGTAAGGCTTTGTTTCAGTTTTTTGTTTTTTGATAGGGAGGAATCTTAAGTGGCCAGTTCAGAATTGCTTACCTTTCCTTCTTCCCAGAAAAGCCTGGCACATGTATTTTCTCCGGTCAATACCCTCAGAGCTCAGGCCTGCCCTTCATCTATAGAAGTTTCTACTCTTCCCCTTAATTTAGAAACCTCTTTGGTCATACAAGACAGTTTTAAGTAAAATTTAAGTACAATCCCAATAGACAACACTTGTTAATTCAAGTAAAGTACATTGTGATTTAGATGTTAAGTCTTGCTCTCATTGAGCAAAAGGTCAGCTTTTTAGAATAAGAAAACAGGAGAAAGGCAGCTCGGGAGTCTGGAGTGAAGCGCAATCGATGGATGATGCAAGCAGAGACCTGGAAGACAAAGATTGTAGAAGACTTACTGACTTCTGGGACACAATCCCTTCTAGCAGAGGGGCTGGCATTCACCAAGCCCTGGGATAGGATGGCACCGGGGTGGAAGCTCAGGACACTCGGGAGGCCCCGGGGAGGCCAGTGTGACTAGAGAGGAGTGATTTGGCAGGGAGCAGGAGGGCCAAGGTCAGCAGGGCAGTAGGTCCAACCTGTATTTGATGATTTTAAACTCACATCACAGCAATCCTGCCTCTGCCTCCCGAGTGCTGGGATTACAGGCGTGAGCCACCACGTCCGGCACTGTGGTTGTGATACTGGTTGCTGCTGGGCGTGAGTCTCCACACCCAGTATGGTATGTGATTACCGGGGATCGAACCCAGGTCCTTGCCCTTGCAAGACAGGCGCCGGAACCACTGGGCTAAATCCCCAGCCCTTGATGATTTTGTTTTTTGAGTGAGATGGGATGTCTTTGGAGGTGTGTTAACCTTCTGGGACCATCACAACAAAATGCTATAAACAGAGTATCTTGAAATAGCCAAAAATAATTTGTTCACAGTGATGGACAGAGCCGTGCCCCCTGGTGGTTAGTAACGATCCTTAGTGTTTCTCAGCTAGTGGCAGCTTACTTTTTCTCTGTGCCTCATCATACAGAGTGTATGTTTGGACTTCCTGTAAGGACCCTCATCGTTGAAATTAGGGTCCGCCTTAATCCAGTATGACCTCTTGTTAATTAGGTTATGTCTCCAAAGTTACTGTTTCCAAATAAGGACACATGCACAGGTTCCAGGCGTTAGGGCTTTACTATATCTTTTTAAAGGATTTTCTTTTTAGCAGTGGTAGGAATTGAGCCAAGGCCTTTGTGTAACTATCACCAAGCTAGTCCCTTACCGTTAACATGTCTTTAAGTGACTCAGTGCATTTCAGTACAGAAGGGGATTATGCTTTGATTTCCTTTCTGAAAGGCTTTCTGGCTAGCTGGCTATTTTATGGAGAAGGGATCTTTTTTTTTTTTTTTTTTTTCTCGAGACAGGGTCTCGCCTTGTAGTTCAGACTGGACCTGAACTCACTATGGTAGCCCAGGCGAGCCTCAAACTCAATCCTTCTGCCTCTGCCTCCCGAGTGCTGGCATTACACCTGGCCTTGTGATATGTAGTACAGGGGATTGACTCTGGACCTTGCACCTGCCATGCCAATGCTGGAACCACCGGTTAAATCTCTAGCCCCTCCTGCCTCACTTTCGAGTGCTAAGATTATAGATGTGCACAGAATGCTCAGCTCCCTAATTTTTGACCTGCAGACCTCTAGCACTCTGTAGTGAAATATGTAAAAAAAAAAAAAAAAAGTGTATTTTACTGGCTTAGAAGCTTTTCTGTAGGTTACTAAGAGAAGTCACTGTGATCATAGATTTTGTGATAGTGCTAGAATTATTGATAAAATGTCAGCTTTTTACGACTGGTTCCTGAAAATGAGAGCTCTGAACCCTGCTTAATCAGCCGAGAGTCCAGCAAACGCCTCCTCCCTGTCCTGGGTGGCATCTGCCTTGGTCTAGGCAGGGGCTGCTGGGGAACACACACGTTAGTACTGGGTACTTGTATGTGTGTAGCGTAGTGTAGCCTCCTTGGTGACAGAGCCACCGCTTGTTCCTTGTGGTTCCCTTTTCCTTTCAAGATTGTCAGATCCGAGGGGATTCTAAGAGCCTGAAAGAGCTGTTTGTGGCCTTCTCATCAGATTTACATAAAACTCACAAAACACATGTTAAGTAGCTGTCTGAAAGCCTCTTTGAATTGCCCTCAGCTTGAGCCGCCCTTCCTCACCCTCCCAGCAGCTTCTGCACTGAGTCACCCTGCGTGTTCTTTGAATCTGCTACTTGAGTAGAGCCCTGGATGGCCTGAGCCCCCAAAGTCACAGAAACCCAATTGTTCTATCCTTCCTGTTCCAGTGACTCTCAGATTTTCTCTTGCATTCTGTCTGGAAGGCAAACTTTGCAATGTTTTTGTTTTGTGGAGTTTTGCATCAGGACAGCTCTGGGGTGTAGTTATAGGCTGCAGACTGTGATTGTAGGGAGTAGAGGGTGCTAGTGTAAGGTCTGGGACACAACCCACATATTATGAAGTCTCTCATTTCAAGGTCTCTGAACAATAGAATGATTGCTCAGCAGCCTAGTGGTGTCCTGCCCTTTAGGCTCCTTCTTCATCTGGCAGTAGTCCAGTCCTGTGGAGTGCCTTGTCACACGTGCCGTGTATGCAGAATGCCGCCAAAGCGCAGGTCAGACAGGAAGAGCTGAGTGCGCAAAAATTCCCTCAGAGTCATTTCATGTTGAAGTTTAATTTCTGGGGCTGGATTGTTCCCTTTCTTCTCAAATTGTAGGGTTTTTTTTCCTGATAAAGTTAATTTTACACATTTCTGTGGTTCTAGGACATGTTCAAATAGCAGGTATAGGTAATATAAGCCTGTGTCTTCTGGAGTAATAGTTTATGAATTGTTAGTGAGCAGTTGGTGTTAACAGTCATAATAACCCTGGCTTCCCAGGGTGTTGTGCCCTGTTTATGCAGAGTTCCTATGTCAACTTCATAATTCTTTGAATTGAGGAAAACATACCACTTTTTAATGGAACTATTTTAGGAATTTAACAGTATCTAAACTGAGTTCTTTTTTTTTTTTTTTTTTAGGTTTTTTGAGACAGGGTCTCGCTCTTTTGTGGTTCAGGCTGGCCCTGAGCTCAGCCTCAAACTCACATCACAGCAATCCTCCTGCCTCTGCCTCCCGAGTGCTGGGATTACAGGGCGTGTAATGACTCTTCCTGAGTCAGTTATATTCCAAGAATTAAACAGTGGATAAGGTTATATGTGTGTTTTTGTTTTGTTTTGTTTTTTGAGACAGGGTCTCCCTTTTGTAGTTCAGGCTGGCCCTGAGCTCGGCCTTGACCTCACAGCAATCCTCCAGCCTGTGCCTCTCCAGTGCTCAGATTAGAGGCGTGAGCCACCACACCTGGCACTGTGGTATGTGGTATTGATTGCTGGTGGGTGGGAGTCTCCATGCCCAACATTGTAATTGTATGTGGTTACCGGGAATCTTACCCAGGTCCTTGCAAGTGTTTGCAAGGCAGGAGCTGGAAGCACTGAGTTAAATGAGTTAAATCCTCAGCTGTGTGCGTGTGCGTGTGTGTGTGTGTTTTAAGCCACAATTAGAAGATGGTTTTTATTACCTAATGGAATAAAACGAAGGATGTGTAAGCTGCTGCTGTATTGTTCTATCTCGGCTGGGGAAAGGCATTGGTAAGGAAACGTTCCCTGGGAAAAGGCTTTTGAGGAGGTAGTCTTGTCTCCTCACTTTTCTTGACACTTGCAGAGGACTTCAGCATGCATGGTTTTGCTCAGCTGTTGCAGCTTGCGAGGATTGCAGTGGACACATTCTGCCAGTTAAGCTCTTCTTCCTTCTGCAGCATCCCTCACACCCTGACATTACCAAGCTCATATTCACACACCTTTAATTTGCAGGCTGTCACCTGTCTGAGAAGGAGAATCTTAGCAGAAGGTCGCACATCACCTTTGCTTTGCATCACCTTTGTTTGATGTGTTAATTAGATGCCTGGATATTTCAAAAACAAGGCAGTCCTCTGGAAAGAAGAGAGATAGATGGGATCAACCTATTGATATGTACTGTTTGACCTTTGTGGGGATTGCAGAATTGTTGATATAATTTTGTTTGTCTGTGCAAACATCTTTCCTTAAATACATATCAGAAGTGTTCAACTTAAATCTGTAAGTATGTCCAGGATTCAGCTTACTATTTTTTCCTTGTTCCCAAGAAGCAATTTTGGGAACCAGCAATTTTGTTGGAATTCTATAGCAATAATGGAATTAATAAGAGCCCTTCAGAACCTAGTCCAACTGTTTAATTCAGGTGACTCCTTCAGCAGCATCCCAGGCAAATGCTTTTATTTTATTTTTTAGTATGATTGGCTCTTACAGCATTGTTTTATTGATTGATTAATTGACTGATTGATTGCTGTACTGGGGATTGAACCCAGGGCCCTTTGCAAGGCAGTTGTTCTACTGATGAGCTACGTTCTCAGACTGGCCTCAAACTTGCTATCCTCCTGCCCATTTTCTGAGTAGCTAGGGCCACAGGCATGAGCTACCTCATGACCTATTTTAATATATTTAAAGATTAAAAGCCTTTGTAGCATAATATAGTTTTTTCCAGCAAAGACTTGAGAAAGTGCAGAACCACAGAGGAACAGCAGTTTTTTAAGTTAAAAATTCCAGAGTAGAGGATCAAAGTCTTCTGTAGAAATTAAAGATTTTAGTAATTGTCAAGTCAATATTTTTCTACTAAGATGAGTTGTAAAATCAAAGCTTTCTTAAGAAATGTTAAAATGATTAAACTCATTTCAGAATTGTACTCTCCTGTTTGGGTCTTACTTGAACATCAGAGAAAGCAACATAAGCTTACTGGTGGCAGAGGCATTTCCAGCCATATGTTTATGGTAATGTTGGGATGTGGCAAGCAATTCTAAAATTTTATGCCAGATAGGCATGGTGCGAGGCACCCACACACTTGGAAGGCTGGGGCATACGGATCACAAGCTCAAGGCCAGCCTGGGCAGCTTAGACTGCTCAGAAGTTTTTTTTTTTTGAGACAGGGTCTCGCTTTGTAGTTTAAACTGGCCCTAACTTCAGCCTCAAATTCACATCACAGCAATCCTCCTGCCTCTGCCTCCCGAGTGCTGGGATGACAGGCGTGAGCCACCACACCTGGCACTGTGGTATGTGGTACTGATTGCTGCGGGGTTTGAGTCTGCATGCCCAGTATTGTATGTGGTTACTGAAGATCGAACCCGGGTCCTTGCACTTGCAAGGCAGGCGCTGGAACCACTGAGCTAACTCCCCGGCCCCCAGAAGAAGTTTTAAAGAGCGGGGATGCAGTGCAGTGACAGGGTGCTCGCCTAGCGTGTCTGAGGACCTGAGCTTAATCCTCAGTATCACAGTCAGTAAAACAAAATAAAATACTGATGCTACCACTTAATGCCTCGCCTAAAATAATGGATGTGGTTATTTAAAGTTCAAGCTATTTAAAGTTGAAGAGTAATGGGTTGTGTTCTGCAACTAGTAATAACTGCTCACTAGAAGCCTTGGCAGTGGAACAGCTTTGTCAAAATCTCCTAAACCCAGAGTAGCGACAGTAATATAAGAAGAATAGATGTGACTTCCAAAACTGCTAAAAATCCAGAACACAAGTTGTTCGTGTTCTCTAAAATTGAAGAATGAGTTCTAGGTACAGGGGAGGTTGAGAGTAGGAAGAATTTGAGAGAAAGATAGCTTCTGTCCAAGAGAGACAGAGGAGAAATGGAAAGTGGGTTTGCTCGCTCACGCTGGTTCTCGAAGTGTTTTATGGCACAAAGCTATGAGAGAGGAGGATTCAAGGTGATAGAACAATATAGTCACTTAGGTAATATTGATTAAACGGAGCTCAAATGGGAAAGCAGGTCACAAAGGAAGCATGCAAGGATTTTCAGTCAGGGTGGGTCAGGGATCCTTCTTGGACAGCGTGGGTTAAGACCTCGCCCCAACCCGGGTGATTGACAGCTATTTAGAAATAGGAAGCACATTGAGTGTGGTGGTAGTTTCTCTCCTTTTACAGTGCTGGCCTTCAGTGAATATGTTTGGATTGTCCTCTAAGTAAGATTTGATTTCCTCCAAGTTGGCTCCTGTGTTCCTCCCGCAGGCCAGCCCTGTCTTAACAGCCTGCAAGATATCTACTTAACAGGCCAGGGATTTAGCTCAGTGATTCCGTGCCTGCCTTGCAAGTGCAAGCACCTGGATTGCTTCACCCCTATAACCCAAGCACTCGAGAAGCAGAGGCAGGAGGATTGCTGGGTGTTCCTACACCCAGTTAGAAGCAAGTAATTTTTGTTTACAGCATTTTATTTTATTTATTTTTCCTGTGGTAGTGGAGATTGAATCCAGGGGGCTCTGTCACTGAATTGCAGTCCCAGCTCTTAAGCTTTTTCCTTTAACACAGTTTTGCAGTTTCCTAGGCTGCCCTTGATCTCATAGTCTTCCTTTTTAAGCCTTCTGAGCGGCCGGGATTACAGATGTGTATGCCACCACACCAAGCTTTGATAACCTTTTTTTTTTTTAGTCTTTATTGGTACATAACATATATACATCATGATTGCACTCAACAATGAGAATTTGTACCAGTATATGACACAACTTAATTCTCATTTTTTCCCATAGCTCTACGCATCTTACCACCCCACCTCCTATACACATAAACTTTGTTTCCTTTCTTTTTTGTTATAATCTCATTATTTTTCCTCCTTCACTCCATTTTGCTTTGAGTATTTTCTATTTCACAATATTTAATATACATTCTAGAGCTCATTTATATTTTTATTTTCTCATACTAGAGAAAAGATGCGATATTTATACATCTGTGACCTATTTATTTCACTTACGAGGATATCTTCAAGGTACGTCCATTTAAGTATAAATGAATCAATTTATACTTTTTTTTATGGCAGAGTAATACTCCATTCCGTAGAAGAACCACAGCTTCTTTATCCAGTCTCCAATGGATGGACATTTTGGTTGTTTCCAAGATTTAGCAATCACAAACTGAGCTGCTATAAACATGGGTGCACATATGTCACTGTGATATGAATCTTTTAATTCTTTTGTGTATATACCTAGCAGATCAGTGGCCTTTTTATGACAGTGGTTCTGTGAGATAGGATATTTATGATTTCTGTTTCACTGAGGGTGAAATCAAGGACAGAGCCTTTAGTGCTGGTAGTGGACCTGGGTCTTGAATTCAGCTTAGTAGGATGCCAGATCCACAAAGCTCTTTGGAACGTGTTACACGTATTTGTCTCCAAGGAACTTGTGAATCTGTCATCGCTGTCTCAAGAGAAGGCTGAGAGGAAATAGTTCTTGAAATGTTTCCAGAACAGGGTGTGTGATGGCGAAAACGTCTAAGTATCCTGTGAAGTGACAGTTAAACATCAGCAGGGGTTACATCGTCCACATATTTTGTTTGTTTGTTTAATGTCTCATTTGCACTGGCATGGTGTTTTTAATTTTGTTTTTTTAACTAGGGATCCAACTCAGCACCGCACACTTGCCAGGCAGACAGTGGCACTGCTGAGCTAACCCCCAGCCTCACGTCTTCCCCATGTTAACTTGACATGTGTAATTTTTGACATATAAGGTATATTTTAGAAGCCAGGTGTGGTGGTGCCAGCCTGTCATCCCAGCACCCTGGAAGGTTGAGGCAAGAAGATTGTCAATTTGAGCCCAGCTGAGATTCTGTCTCAAGTTAAAAAATAAAACATGCTGGAGATATAGCTTGTTAGGAAGGGTGTGCTTTCAGTTCCCATACATAAATATTTTAGGAATTTTGAACATTAAAGTTTGCAACACAGTTTAGATATAGATTAATAAATGTCACCATTGGGTAAGCAGTGCAGTTCCACTGAACATATCTTACTTCCTTAGTGTTTTAGTTGAGCTTATTGAAAAATCCAAGAGTAGATAAAGTCAGCAGTAACTGGTACTTCCTTTTCCAGCTGATCATGTGTTGAGAAAAGCAGATGTGTAGAGGTGTGTGCATCTTCCTGTGACTCTGCACCTTTTCATTTTTTTTTAATTTTTAAATTTTTTTTTAAATTGTGAGAGAGGTACATTTTATATACATACCATGATCCCACTCAACATTGACAATTAGTGCCAATATATGACATGACTTGACTCTCATTTTTTGACTCTGCACCTTTTCTGAGGCTAGAAAGAGGAGGGTTTTGTTTTTGTCTCTGCTTTCTGATCCATGGGTTCTGATTGAACCCATGGCCTCCTGCATGCTAGGCCAGTGCTGTAGTACTGAGCTGCACCCTAGGCTCAAGGGGAGCTTTTAAGAGACCTGTGTTGGTGATCTAATGGTAGAAAGGGAATAGCTGGGTCAATTGAAATTTCTGTTTTTAGCTTTTTGTTGTTATTGTTATCAGATCATCTTTCATTGAAATATCTTATGCATCTTAACTAGCTGGATATTCTGGATATTGCACCAGTGTTGATGTCATCTATGATGTCATGAGGGTGACAGAAGTTGGCATTACAGCCCAAACTGGGCAAAATTCCAGAAAGTTCTGTGATTAAAGATCAGTGCCATTTGTTAGTCCGTGCTCACTATCTTTGTCAAAAGCACTATTTCCACTGGGCTTATGTTTTCTGTTTTTCTCTGTCTATTGATGTTTCCTAGAAGGCTTTGATGGTTAGGGCAGAGGCAGAAGGCACCTCATGAGTCTGGGCCTCTCTGTTCTGAATGGCCAGTTTCACCGAAACACTCAGACTCTTTTCCAGTTACCAGTAGCCTTGGTGATGCCATCGCCCACTTGTTTTGGTGACAGACCTAGGAGGTGAATCTTGGGAGCAAGGGCAGCATAAGTGGCACTGAATGGTGCACATCAGGTATATGACTATGGTCTCATTAGGGGGGCATCAAGCTTGGCAGCCTGATAGAGTTGGCTGGATGACCCTGGATTCTGGACCACCAAAGAAAGTTGCCCCTTGGTCTCCTGAGCTGGAGCCCACAGTCTGTGTTCAGTTTCTTGAGGAGCTCCATACTGATTTCCATATGTTCATGTTGGTTTACAATCACACTGCTGAAAAGTTCCTTTTTCTCTAGAGCTTTAACACCACGTATTCTTGTTTGAATTCCCAATGGTAGTCATTCTTTCTTGAGTAAAGTAGAATCTCGGTGTTGTTTTAATTTGCATTCTTCAGTGGCCAGGAATGCTAAATTTTTTTTTCGTGTATTTATTGGCTGTTTGTATTCCTTCTGAGATGTGTCTATTCATTTTACTTGCCCATTTTTTTTTATGGGTCCTTTATGGGGGGGGGTTCTAAATTTTTTGAGTTCTTTATATATTCATTATATATTAGTCCTCTGTTCAAGTGCTCATTGGCAAAACTTTTTTTCCCATTCTATAGGTTTCTTTTCACTCTGGCTGTTTCCTTTGCTGTGCAGAAGGATATATTTAGTTCTATTTATTGATTATTGATATTATTTCTTCAGTTGATAGTCTGTTCAGAAAGTCTTTGTGCCTATATCTTCAAGAGATTTACCTGTTTTACTTTTCAGAATATTAAGTGTTTTCTGTTTTATTTTAGAACATGATGTGATATATGGGTCTAAATTCAATCTTCTGCATGTGGCTGGCCAGTTTTCCCAGCACCATTTGTTAAAAGAGGCTATCTTTCCTCCAGATTATGTGTATACTGTGGATGGTATTATTTTCCTAATTTCTTTCTTAGTGAGTTCATTATTGTTGTACAGCAGTGGTATTGATTTTTGTGTATTGATTTTGTATCCTGCTACCTTGCTGACTTTCATTAGTTCTTGGAGTCTTTTGGTGGAATTTTTTAGGTCATGTATGTAAAGGATTATGTTGTTTACAAATAAGGGTAGTTTGACTCTTTTCCAAGTTTTAAGAAACATTTTCCAATTTCATAGACTGTACAAAGTTTTTGCCATCACTTTCTTCCTGTGTTCCTTTTCATTGCCTCTCTGAGTCCTTCTTGTGCCTCTTCTCCTGGCACACAGAGGCACAAGTGGCAGGAAAAATGCTGTGGTCCTCAGCAGGGGTCATTGTCCTCTCCAGAGGCATCTTGTACCTGGTGCACTGGCTGCTCTTACTTTGTCTGGAAGCCTCTCTCTTGCTGAACATTCATCCTGCCTTTAGCTCCCCAGCTGTGTGGGTGGTTGCTACTTTGTGAGAGAGGCAGTTGGTATTTTGAATTCTCCAGTAATTATTTCTGAAGAAATTGCACATTATGGTTGTTTGGCAGCAACAGATTGAGATTACACAATTTCAGATCTCTGTAAAGGAGTCCCATCTGTTAGACATGCTCCTTTTCCCCTTGCTCTTCCTGTGGGAATAGTTTGGGGATGAAAAAGTCCTTTGGGGAGAGCCTTCTGATTTCAGTCTGTGCTAGAAGACTTCTACTCTGCTTGAAATGTAACCTCAGATAAATCCAGATGGTTCCAGAGCTGATGGGCATCTCATGTGTGAGAAAACATACTCATTGGCTTCTCTGAAGAAGGTGTTGGCTGCCTGATTAATGGGTTCTACTTATAATCTTACATTTTTTTTTTAGTTTTTGAAACAGGATCTTCTTTGTAGTTCAGATTGGTCCTAAGCTCACTATGTAGCTTGGATTGGCCTTGAAACTCTCGCAATCCTTCTGCTTCTGCTCCCAAGTGCTGGGATTACAGGTGTGAACCACCACACCTGGCACTGTGGCATGTGGTAACAGGGATTGAACTCTGGACCTTGCGCTTGCCAGGCAGATGCCAGAACCCCTGAGCTTAATCCCTGGCTCACTAATCTTATACTTTTACTAATATAATACTTTACTATATATAATACTTTATATAATACTATTATAATATACAGTATATATAATATATACTATATGTAATACTTTTACTAATCTTATACTAATCTTATACTTGGCTAAGTATTCTAAAAGTACAACAGTACATTCAGAAGATTGAGTTTCTTTAAATGAAATATCATAAAGCACCATTTTAGAAATTTGAAGTGTTTTGTTTATCCTTAGTAACAACTTTCCAGTTAATCAAGAGGATGTCCTGATTATTCTTTGCCTGCAGATTGAGCCTCTCTCAGGAGTTAGATGCTTATCTCAGAATAGCATGGTAGCTGTGTCTTGTCTCTTACAAAAAAAGCGGCTAAACTTGCCCTCCTTTAGCTCTTGGTTTTGTACAGGGATGTGTGTATGTGCCTGCATGCGTTCGTGCATTGGTGTTCTGCTTTGGTTGGTGAGACATCTTAAAATTATGGCATATTGAGTATGTTCTGCCTTGACTCATCCAGTTGGAACCCTCCTCCCCTATTCTATGTTTCTGGGTGTCTGCAGGGGAATGTGAGTTACAATCTTTTCTTGTGGATTCTACCCACCATGCCTGGAAAAGGCTTCCATAACTGGTCCTTCAGTGCCTGGATAATGCATTGTTCTTTTGAGGTTGATGGCCTTGAGTAAGTGGCTGAGAACACTCATCCATAATACGTTTTAACTTAGGGAGATCAGAGGGACAAGGGACTGACAACTCAGAGAAATGAAATTGGGAAGGGGAAAGAACCCCCAAAACTTGCCTAAATGTTAAGTTTCTTCAGGTGAGAGTACTTGAGCAGAAATGGGTGGCGTCTGCTGGGCTCACAGTTGTTTCCCTCCTAAAGCCCTGAGTCATCATGGGAGAAGGGGGAGAGAAGGGCTTGCAGAGGACCTTCAGTAGGACAGGGCTGTCAGGCGGAAGATCGTAGCCCTGTGAACAGGGCTGTTAGTTAGAGACATGCACCTTTACCACCTGTTATTGCTTATATGCTTATTTCTGAATAAAAAGGTAAGCAGATGAGAAGGAAGTCCACTGTGTACTCCACCATGACACCAGTAGTGCGCCCAGCTTGGGAAGCTCAAAGAGGGGTAGGGAGTAAAGCCTCTGCTCAGCCTACTCTCAGGGGAGTGAGCTGGCTTCTGTTTCCCAGACTTCTTGGCCTTGGCTTCCTAACAAGTCTTAGCAAAAGACAAGCAGGGTGTGAGGGAGGACTTGGAAGAAGTCAGATGTTAGAAATCAGGATTAAAACTCCCCCACCCCAAGTAAAACAAAAATGAGATCTTCTAGATGTTAAAAATTGTCACATTTCCAGGGTGTTTCCTTTTTTTAGTCTTAGAAGAGAGATGATGTCATTTTTTTCACCTCTTTCTGGAAATAGAACTTATTTAGCACATTGTAGGCTTCCTCAAGAGAAAGTTAAAATCTAGAGGTGATGCAGTGGTGAGACTTACCGCCTCTCACATGTATATCCCTACAAGTGACACATTAGAGATTAAAGCATTTTCTAAAGTGTAAGTCGGTGGTAGAGTTGAATTCTGTATTAGGAGTCACAAGGCACTGTTCTGATTCATTACTCAAGGGTCTGAGCTTCCATTTTGTTCTTTTTCAAACTGGTTTATTGAGATAGAGTTCATATGCTATGGAGTTCACTCCTTTGAAAGGTGTACAATTAAATGGCCATTAGTACATCAACAGAATATCAGCTGGCCCCTATCCCAGTCTAATGTTAAAACGACAAATCCTGAACCTGAACCGTGGTATATCTGTTGCCAATTACATGCCATTTCTCCCCTGTTGCACCACCCAGTTCTTGGGAAATGATGTTCTATTTTATGTCTCCACAGATGTGATTTTTTTTTTTTTTTTTTTTTAGGTTTTTTGAGACAGGGTCTCGCTTTGTGGTTCAGGCTGGCCTTGAGCTCAGCCTCAAACTCACATCACAATCCTCCTGCCTCTGCCTCCCGAGTGCTGGGATTACAGGCGTGAGCCACCACGCCCGGCGCTGTGGTATGTGGTACTGGTTGCTGCTGGGTGTGGGTCTCCACACCCAGTATTGTTATGTGGTTACCGGGGAATCGAACCCGGGTCCTTGCGCTTGCAAGACAGGTGCCGGAACCACTGAGCTAACTCCCCGGCCCTCCACAAATGTGTTTTTATGGACATTTTATATAACTGGAATCATCTACTATGTAGGCTTTTATGACTGAGTCTATTCCTTTAGTATAGTGTTTTCAGTGTTCAGCTATACTGTAGCAAGTACCAGCAGTTTATCCTTTTTATTGCTGAGTAATACTCCATTGTAAAATACTTCCTGTTTTATTTACTTATTCATCAGTTGACTGAAATTTGGCTTGTTTGTACTTAAGGGCTGTTGTGAACACTTGTGTTCGTGAATGTGTGTTTTCATTTCTGTTGAACTACTAGGAAACTACCATGTCTGTTCCATTACCTGGGCGTGAAATTAGCAGGTCATATGGCACCTCTGTGTCTAATATTTTGGGGAACTGCCATGCTGTTTTCCATACTGGCTCTATCATTTTACAGTCCTATCAGCAATATATGAATATCAAACTGTTTAACAGGTATGTAATTGTAAAAAGTTTGATATTATCATTTTTCTCTTTTTTTTGAACTAGAGATTGAACTCAGGACCTTGTGCTTGTCAGGCACTGAGGCATATCCTCACCCCTTAATGTTATCATTCGAAGTACAAAAGCTTTTAAATTTTACAAGCTCAGCTTACTTTTTTTGTTTCTTGTGCCTTTGGTATCATATCTAAGAAAGTTTTATCTGATTGGCACCCAGAAAGATTTACCTGTCTAATATCAAGAAAGTGTGAAAGACAACTCATACAGTGAGAGAAAAGATGTACAATCACATTTTGTAAAATTTTTTTTCTACAATTTTTGTATTTTTTACACTCTGTGTCAAGAACAGACCAATGTTACCAAAGTCTGCAACTTACGCAATTTAGCATTTGTATTGTGCTCCTCTTTTATGAGTTGCCCTTTAGGGTAAGAGGGAAATCCAAACACATTTTGGACCTCCTAGGCCTGTTTCTTAAAGCCCGTGGAGCATAGACCCTGCACTATGATGGTTAAAGTGCCGGTGCCCAGCAAGGAGTCATCTGAGGCTCTGACCCAGGGGTTCACTTCCTGGCTGACGCCAGAGCAGCCGCTCCCTGTTGTCTGTGAGAGTCTGACTTTGATCCAGTGCCTGATTTCCTCCCATCATCCCGTAGGTAGGCTGTATCCATTCATACCAATTCCTGCCAGCTTTTAAGCCAACAATAAAGGTCCCTTTAGAATACAATCTTATAGTTTTCAAAACTAAAGGATTATCTTTGCAATGCTTACGGTGATGTCTTTTCTTTTGATGAATGTGAAAGCTGATTCACAGAGGAAGTAACTCATTTAGAAAGGAGAGTTGTGATGCTGGAAACTGAGACTTAGGGATTCTAAGGGTACTGCTGTTGGAAATTTTGTGGAGTCTGGTTACTGGGGATCAACTTGGTTTTCCTTGTCAAGATGGTTCAGCCTTGGGTAAACATGGAACAAGATGCATTTTCTGTCGTTTGGAGGAAGAATTTTTATTCTTGCTACTAGGTAGATTGCATTTCTCAGCTTGAGGCCAACAAGTTTGAGAGTTTGTGAATATGTGGTATCTCGTTGTGTCTTTCCGTCTTTTCCTTCCCCCTTCCCTTCCTTCCCTCCCTTCCTCCCTCCCTTCCTTCCTTCCTTCCTTCCTTCTTCCCCCCTCCCCCCTCCTTTTCAGACGGGGTCTCACTATATATTCCAGGCTAGCCTTGCATGCACTATGTATTGCAGGCTGGGCTTGAACTTGTGAACCTCCTGCATTAGCTTCTTTAGTGCTGGGAATGAAGGTGTGTGCCATCATGCCTGGCTTGTAGTGTCTTTTCTACCTACACCAGCTCTCTGGTTTTCCAACACAAATGAGTGTTAAACACATCAATCTTATTCTTACACTGTTGCCGGAGATTAATGCCAGGGATTCCCACAAGAATGTCCTCATTTGCACTGCTAGTCTCAAGGGCCTTAGGTTAGCAGTGCTTTTGTTTCCCTTGGCTGTGAATCTTGGGGTCTCCATAACCCCCTCAGATTTAGTAATTCTGTAGATTGACTCACACACACCTCATTTCCTAGCCCTGTTTCCTTCCCAGAATGCCGAAAGTTTCCACCTGATGGTGCTTATCTTTGATCTTTCTGTTGGCCAACCCCCATCCTCAAGCCACTTGGATGTTGGAGCCTTTTGGTGATTTGAAAGTCAGGGAGAGAGTCAGTGTATGTGTCTGCCAGGTACAGGAGGCTTGTTCAAAGTTTAATAGCCTTCTCAGCTGTCGTATCAGATATTTAGAAATCCATAAAAAGGGTCATCTGTACTCGAAGGTGCAGAAGCAGTGGAATGAACGGACCTAAAAGGAGCTCATGGGGAGTAAATGCTGGGAGGGAAAACTCCAATATATTTGGGAATAATGTCAGATTGGAAGTATTTGTATATGTGCATATTATCTTCCAAATTCCCCTTCCCTCTTTCTTTTCTCTTTCTCTTTTTCCTTTTTTTTTTTGGTACCAGGGATCAAACTCAGAACCTCATGATTTCCAGGCAGGCACTGTGCCGCTCAGCTAAAATCCCTGGTCCTCTTATCTTTTCTTAAATGCAGTTAAACATA
Source organism: Petromus typicus (assembly GCA_004026965.1). Lineage (NCBI taxonomy): Eukaryota > Metazoa > Chordata > Mammalia > Rodentia > Petromuridae > Petromus > Petromus typicus. The sequence continues at coordinate 21,391 of PVIR01003146.1, forward strand.
TAAATGCAGCTAAGAGATTCTTAGTATATATTTGTCTAAATATATTATATATAATATCTACATATATTTGTCTATAAATAATATCTAAATATATTATTTATAATATTTAAATATATTTGTCTAGATTTCAAAAACATTTCTCTTTGTAAGTCCCTCAAGATTTTCATAAACTTGTATTTTAACTCAGTATGTTTTTAACAAAGCAGTATAATTTAGAAGGTTAGGCTGTTTACCTCAGCCCCTAAAATTTTGGCATTCCATGCTTTTTCTTTTAAAAATATTGTGAAGAGAGAGGGAAGAACTCTTATTACTCTGTTTTCTTATTACTTGATTTTCTCTTGAAATAAGAGACTACTGGAAAGTCTTTATTCTGAATAATCATCAAAGGAATCTACTGATGAAGGGCATGTGGAAAATTCACACAATTTTTATAGCCAGCATATTTTTTTTAGGTTTTTTTCAGACAGGGTCTCGCTTTGTGATTTAGCCTGGCCCTGAGCTCAGCCTCCAACTCACATCACAGCAATCCTCCTGCCTCTGCCTCCCAAGTGCTGGGATTACAGGCGTGAGCCACCACGCCTGGCACTGTGGGAATGTGGTACTGATTGCTGCTGGGCGTGAGTCTCCACACCCAGTATAGTATGTGGTTAGTGGGGATCGAACCTGGGTCCTTGCGCTTGCAAGACAGGCACCAGAACCACTGAGCTAAATCCCCGACCCAGTCAGCATATTATTGAAAGGAAGAACTTCATTAATAACAACAAATGTGGCAGAAGTGGAAATGTTATTCTATTTTTGAATTTTCTCTGTCTTTGCTCTGAATTCATCTCTTGACCTAATCTCTAACCACCCAGTTGCGTTCACCAAGCCTCCAGGCAGTGCTGTGCCTGTCAGAATCACACTCGTCAAGAACATTCTGGAGAGGAGCTTTTCAGCATCCTGCAAGATTTTTGGGAAATATAGGATTTTTATGAAATTGAAAAGGCATGTAAATGTAGGTCAGTTACATAACCATGCTTTCAGATGACTAGCAAGGACTGACAGCTATGGCTAGATCTGAGTTGGTACTCAGTGAGGAAGCCTGCTGAGAATGTAGGTATTTTACCCTTTTCTTGGTTTTGTTTTATTACTGGGGATCAAACTTGTGACCTTGTATTTGCAAGGCAAAAGTATCAAACTGGGATTTTCACCCACATTATGTGGTTAACAGATTTTGTATATGTTTACCTGAGCAGAGTATAATATACCCACACCACTCTAGGATTTTTTTTTAGGTTGGTTTTGATTTTTCTTATAGAAGTAGCACAATTCAGTACAGTGGCACAAGAAAAACCAGATTTGCCAATTTTTGAGGAAATCAAAAGTGAGTCATCTGATTACTTATGCATAGATGAAGAAGATCTATTATGGTAAACTACATATTTTCATAACAGAAGAATGATGTGGGTATATTATCCTGATGATGGCATTGGCCATGTGAACTAAAGTTCTGTGACAGTGAAATGGAATAAGAATCAGTTGATACAGACAAGGAAAGCAGACCTCCTTGATTCATATGACTGAGAACACAACAATTAAGCATGTTTGCCTAGTCGAAATGTTGCAAAATGGTCATGCAACCAAATAGAATAGCCCAGTATTAGAACTAGGTCTAAAGTATAACGAGGACCTTAATAGGGGTGAAACCTAAGTAGACATTCATAGTTGGAAATTGTAGCAGACAAAATGCTACAAGATGTTGCAAAATATACAAAGGCTGAAATACAAGTAAAAAAACGTTCTATATGCACTAATACCCATATTCAGAAAGGTGTTTATTCTAATACCTCATTAGCTGAACTGGAAGCAGTCATAGTTCTCCTCTATTTAGAAGGGCTTTCTCATGGTAATTGCAGGAATGTAAATAATTTAAGAAAAAGCCAATAGGTATGGATTTGAGATTTGTGGAATAACAATGACAATAAAGAAATTTGACTTCCTTTGAAATTGCCTGAAGTTTGATGACAAAACCACCCACCAAGAAAGAAAAAAAACCTTAATAATCTAGCTGCTGTCCATCCATTGTTTGACAGCTTTGTACTCACAAATTGTCAAGCAGCTTACACCATCTGAATACATGATTATTGATGAACATCTTGCAGCATTTCATAGCTTCCATAGCTTCAGGGAGTATAAGTCAAAAAAAAAAAACAACCTTTCAGGCCAGGGATTTAGCTCAGTGGTTCCATGGCTGCCTTGCAAGCGTAAGGGCCTGGGTTTGATCCCCAGTAACCACATACAGTGTCGGGCATGGAGGCTTATGACCACCAGCAGTCATTACTACAAACCACAGTGCTGGGCCTGGTGGCTCAGTCTGTAATCCCAGCACTTGGGAGGTAGAGGCAGGAGGATTGCTGTGAGTTCAAGGCTGAGCTCAGGGCCAGCCTGAATTACAAAATGAGACTCTCTCTCTCAAAAAACAACAACAACAAAAAAAACCTTTCAAAATATGGCATATAAAGTTATACTCTTGTAGATGTGAAGACTTATTATGCTTTTGTTAGGCTCGCGCAGCGCCCCTCCGGGAGACACCCCAGAGAGACACGCAGTCAGAATATCGATGCAACAGCAAGAGGTTTATTTGAGTACCAGCGCTGGGACCATCCTGACATGCAGGAGAGGAACGGCCCTAGTCTCAGATTTTTACAATTTTTATACCCGCATTTCTAGCTTAAGCAAGATGTCTCTATTTCATTGGCTCAGCAAGCTGACCTTTAAATTCATTGGTGGGTGACTTTTCTACACTGCCTGTGGTTTTTATTTCCTCATACTTGGGATTTCTGGGAATGGGAGGGCTTTATGAGAAATAGAAACTTGAGGAAGTAGAAACTTAGGCCTACTACTTTTTCTGTCGTAGTTGGGGCCTATCCTAGATTTTTTAACCTTACACTTTCAGTTTAGAAATTTATCCTCGAACTCAGCCACCAGGTCCTTATCTGTATATTAATACAAATAATGATGTGGTGAACAGACTTTTTGCTCCCATCTCCCAGACTAATCAGAATGTGACATTTGACAGTTGGTTTTCCAGTGTGTAATCAATGTTACATTTGCTAACAGAGTACAAATTGGCCAATGTAGGCAGAAATTCCAAATGAAATGTTGCAGTTTCAAAACAATATTGTATAGTACAATCTTTGGATGTCAGGGGAGGAAAAAATGATTTATATTGGCCATGTATATGTCAGAGTAAAACAAACTGGTCCTGTTGATGTCAGCCTTTCAACATGATGGAAATATTGATGGGAAGGCTATACTTTCAGGGATCATTTCTATAGTTGGAAATATTGATGGGGAAACCTTGACAAAAGTGAAAACCTGAGATGGAAACTTTCTACAACTAAACTAAAGGTGGAATAAAGACTGCATGCATTCAGTGTAATAATTGAAGCAAAAAAAATTTTTTATAGAGTGCTGTTGGTATTTTTATTGTAGATGTTTTTATATAGGTGTTTTATTTTGTTTTGTTTTTGGTATCAGGATCAAACTTGGGACCTTGTGGGGCCGGGGAGTTAGCTCAGTGGTTCTGGCGCCTGTCTTGCAAGCGCAAGGACCCAGGTTCGATCTTCGGTAACCACATAACAATACTGGGCATGGAGACTCACGGCGAGCAGCAACCAGTACCATATACCACAGTGCCGGGCGTGGTGGCTCACGCCTGTCATCCCAGCACTCGGGAGGCAGAGGCAGGAGGATTGCTGTGATGTGAGTTGGAGGCTGAGTTCAGGGCCAGCCTGAACCACAAAGCGAGACCCTGTCTCAAAAAAAAAAAAAACAAAAAAAAACCTAAAAAAAACTTGGGACCTTGTGCTTGCAAGGCAGGTGCCAGACCCACTGAGCTAAATCATAGGTTTTTATTTCTAATATTCTTTTTTAGATTTTATAAACTAGAAACCAGTTAATGTTGGAAACTTTGATGCTTTATCAAACAATAAATATTAAAAATGCAGTACTTATTTTTTGTGATTCTTTTTCCTATTAAACACTCATTGTTTTTATATAATAAAACTTACAAGATTAATAATTCATTAATAGGAATATTCTGAAGAATAAACGTGGGATTGACACACCCATATTTGTATGCACCTTTATGCCAAAAAATGTGCTATGCCCCAGTTATGTGAAATATTATCCCAGTCCTGCTCATATCTACTCTCTTAACTTACTGTCTGTTCAGTATTTCTATCTCACAGTACCAAAATAGCTTTCAACATGTCTAGGGCTAAACTGAAGAGCCCACTCTGACAGCACTGAAGTTCTTCTGCTATTTTGCTTTTGCTTTTGCTATTTTCCTGAATCATCTTTTAGTTTCAAAAGCTAAAAATGTATGAATCATATTTGGTACTTTCTTCTGCTTTAGCTCCATATCTAGCCTATCACCAAATCTTTACCCATCTCTCCTTCTTATTTACTCTCTCCACTGTTGTGTAACTTCTCTTCCTATCTTTAACACCACCTTTGTTGAAGGCCTACGAGTGACATACAGTTTTACTTGTTCCATTTCAACCCTTTTCTACATTGCAAGTGAAGTGAGCTTTTAAAAATAAAAATCTGATTTATTCCCTGCTACTGAAAATCCTTTGTAACTTGCTTCTCCTCCTACGATAAACCTAGATTCTTGACAAGGCCTGAAAGACTCTGCAAGTGTGATACCTTTCTCTTTTCTAAGCCCCCCGTTGCATTCATTTAATAATTGTTTAATGTCTGTTTCCCCATCAGAAGAGGGAGAGAGACACCATCTTTTGCTTATTCTTATATCCCGGCACCTAGCATAGACCGGGGATTAATATATTAATAAATTAATACATTAGTAAAACTTTACATGTACTGAATATGTAATGAATTTAATAATGAAATGAATGGGTGATCCAGAAAAAATTTACAGGTTATAATGTAAAGAGCTTTACCATTTAATTGTTAGAAATGGCCTAAATATTTAAGTTCTTGAGTTTATACAAGTAAAGGACCCTTACAAATATTTTTAGCCTAAATCTTTGTTCTCAAAGAGGAGACAACCTAGAGTGCAAAAGGGACATATAAAAAGTCCCTCGGCTAATTAACAACAAACCAGGTCCTCAGGTCCCCTGACTGCCAGTTCTTACTTGCTCTGTAATTGAGTCATGGCTTTTTATATGTGTTTATTTGGAAGCACACAATAGAAAAATCCTGCAAGCCCCTAGGTGGCATTGACCTGAAGACCGTTCTCTCCCATTTCTGAGGAGCAGGGCTCAGGCATCTCTTCACTTCCATTGTATTGTGCTTAGTTCTGTTAGTTGTTGTGTGGGTATCAAGCTGGAGTCTTTCACAGTCACCCACCTAATCCCAGGTGTATCCTCTAATGTGACAATAATTCTAATTCCCCTACCTCCGCAGCCCTCAGTGCATCTTACTTGTCATTAAGAAGACCCTATTTATAGTGGTTTTTAGCTTTCTAGACTAAATATCTTAGACCAGTTATTTACAAAATACAAATCATTTATGGACACTACTATCATTTTTTACTTATTTTTTTGGACACAGGCAGGATCTCATGTAGCCCAGCACAGCTTTGAACTCCCCACATAGCCCTTTTTCTCAGCCTCCCAAGTGCTAGGATTTCAGGTGTATACCACAGACATAGGCATATTCATCCACATTCATCTACCAGCATTCATTTTTGTTCAACAGTAAGAATTCAGAACTGAACTCAGTCCCAGATATTGCATGATCTGATATGCTATGGGGAAACTGTAACAATGCCCCCATCTCTGTCTGCTATTCTACTTTCCATGATTTCAATTTTCTGAGAAATCCAGAACTATTGTTAAGTTTAAAATTGTATACTATTCTGAACAGTATGATGAAATCTGGGCTGCCCCACTCATGGTTCTTGGGTCATAGGTCATTCCTTTGTTATCCTTGCCATAGTTATTCAGTTGCCCTCTCGGTTTTCAAATTGACTATCAGATATTAATTGTAGTGCTTGACTTGAAATTTCCCTTGTGTACTTTATAACCACCCCAAGGCACAAGAGATGCTGGGCTACTCAGACATGACAAAGGAGACCTTTCAAAGGATTCCTATAAGTGACAGGGGAGAGATTCGCAAATTATAGAAAGAAAAAATGCTTAGTTCTGTATTAGATGTGTAATAAGAATGAATCTTCAATTTATCTTGTGAGAAAGGAAAAAGAAATTTTAATGTTAGTTTTGCTGTTAGGCATTAAACTGTTGAAGTCACAGCTATGGTGTATGACAAGCACTTAGTTAAAGTAGAAAATATTACATCATAGCGTTTGGTGCTATCTGGGTTTCAAGCATCTTCTGGGGGTCTTGGACCATATCCCTGTGGGCAGTGAGGGACCGCTCTATTTATTCTGGTTTTAAAGAAATGATGTAACATGTATGTGATTTAGCAGGTATGCTCTTGATTTGGATAGTCTTGGATTCATGTATTAGTTAAGAATTCTAGATTCAACAGAATAATCTAGATGAGCTCTTAGTGGTCCATTGACCTGTCCAGACAATCCCTCAGTACATCCTACTTACTGTCATTAATGTTGTCAGCCTAAATAAAAAGCAATCAGAAATTCTCTGAAGAATAATGGTTATTAAGCTGGATGTGGTGATGCATGCCTGTGGTGTCGGTACTCTGGTTGGGTGAAGTGATAGGATGGAATTTGAACCCAGCATAAGCAAGTTAGCAACTTAGTGAGACCCTGACTCAAAAAGGTCTGGGGATGTAGCTCAATTGACACCTTTCCATCATGCTTCTTTTTTTTTTTTTTTTGAGACAGGGTCTCGCTTTGTACTTCAGGCTGCCCCTTAGCTCACTACCTAGCCCAGGCAAGCTTCAAACTCAGAGCAATCCTCCTGCCTCTGCCTCCCAACTATTGGGATTATAGGCATGAGCCACCGCTACTGGCATTATGGTGTGTGGCACTGACTGCTGATCGGTGTGAGTCACCACACCTGGCATTGTTACAGTGAGTACCGGGGGATTGGACTCAGGACCTTGAGCTGGCAAGGCAGAAGCTTGAACCACGGAGCTAAATCCCCAGCACACATCATGCTTTCTTAATGATGCAGTTCGTAGTTTTTTCTCTATCCCTCGTTACCATTCTTTTTTTCTTTTTTTTTTTTTTAGTTAGGATCGCACTGTGTAGTTCAGGCGGTTCTTGAATTCACTGTGTAGTTCAGGCTGGCCTCAGACTTCTGGTGATCCTTCTCCCTCAGGCTCCAGAGTGCTAGGATTAAAGGTGTGCACTACTGAGTCTGGCTCTGGCTCTGGTTTATCATTACTGTTTCTTACACCTCCCTCCTACCTATCCCACTGTCTTTATTTTGCTAATAGTTAAGGCAGCTTTCCCCTTGTAGCCTGTTACCTGCTCTAACACCCATATTCAACACCTGCACCTTCCTGCTCCCTCCTCTCCTCCATAAATCTTCCCACTAGAACCATCACTTTCCCCAACTTCAGAAGTAACCATAGTAACCAACTTGTAACCATAGTAACCAACTAAGCCCTGATAAAGTCCAGCTAGCCCACTTGCCACTTCCCATTGTCACTGCACTTTAACTATAATTTTCAAAGTGACTAGGCTGTGCAACCTTCTTCCCCTAAAAGAAAATACTGTGCAGACAGTAATATGTAGCAGGTGAAGGTGTAAGTATTGTAATTATAGTCAAAGCATTAGTTTTAGAAACAGTAGATCTTATGAGATTGAAACATATTAACCCAAGATGTAATTAAAATCTAATTTATTTCAAAAATATTTTGGTTCAAAAAAATAGTTTATTGAAAGAACATTGTTATATGCAAGCCAGTAATTCCAAGTGATTTTCAAATTCAGTTAGAGGGACCAGGGATTTAGCTCGGTTGTGCCACGCCTGCTTCCCAAGTATAAGGTCCTGAGTTTCATTTTTGGTACTGAGAAAAAAATTTAGTTAATTAGTACCTTTTAATTCCGGTTAATTCAGTTTTAATGAAACTTGCAGAAATCTGAAAGAAACAGGAAATTTGTGTCATAAAGTTGAATTGTTAACAATGTCTAGCAATTTATCTGATTTCTTAATTCTGTAGATGTAAAATTTAGAAACAGTACTTCCTCAGGAGTTTGTCTGTTTCATACAAAATAAAATACTGACTTTAAAGTGTCATTTAAAATCTCAACTGCTTTACTGGCTGTGTCTATCAAACAGTCACTGTTTCAAGGTGAATATTTTATCCCGTGTAGTCTTAGAGTCACCAGTAGCACCCGGGTATCCAGTCAATCAGTTCAGTTTTGGTGCTGTCCCACAGTAGTCCCCATCCTGTGACCTAGGAGTTCAGTCTCATGGGGCTGCACAACCTTAGATCCAAAATTCCAGTACTTACTTCTGACCCACTGGCTTTTGTTTTGGAGGTTCTGTAACTCCCTTCTCAAGTAGCATCATTTGCTAAAATGACTCACAGAGGTCAGAAAAATATTTACATTTACTTATTCATTGTAAGAATCAACTTGGGATCAGCCAAGTAGAGGGGAGGGAGGCCTGAGGGCAAGCAAGGCACAGGGCAGGCACAGAGCTGCCGTGCTCTCTCCAGGTGTATCACCTTTCCAAAAGTCAGCTTCCAGCGTGGAAGCTCTTGACCTGTCATGTAGGACCTTGTATAGAAGTTTCACCAGGTAGCATGATTAATTAAATCATTGCTCATTGGAGATATTTTTCCAGTATAACGAATTGAACACAGGGCCTCATACATACTGGGTAAGTGCTTTGCCTCTGAGCTATGTCTTTAACCCTTTTTACTTTATTTTAAGTTTTGTTAGGTTGCCCAGGCTGGCCTGAATGTTGTGATTCTCCTGCCTCAGCCTCCTATAGAGTGTATCACCCTGTTTGCCTGGCCATTGGTGATTGCACTCTAATCTCCAGCTATTCTCCCCTCCCTGAAAGAAGCTAAAGTGACACTGAAAGTTCCATTCCTCTAATCTTGGCTTGATCATCCTGGTAACTGGCTTCTGTCTAGAAGCAGTCTAGGAACACTGCTGAAACCAGTAAGGCCCATACAGAAGACCCTTTCACCCAGGAAATTCTAGGATTTTAGGAGCTCTAGTCTAGGAACAGAAAGATCAAGTACATGTTTTCATTATAGCACTTTGGTCAAATTTTATAGGCTGATAATAAGCATCAAAACTTAAAAAGCAGTAACAGTCTTTGCTTGATATTATAAAGACTCTGTATATTTTATACAAATGGATAGGCTCTTTTAACAGCCTGTAGCACATAGGCATTCATGGCTATTTGTATTCCTACTTTTAAAATTTTCGTTTTTTTGAGAAAAGTTCTCACTCTTTGTAGTTCAGGCTGGCCCTGGGCTTGCTACATAGCCTGGACAAGCCGTGAACTCAGAACAATCCTCCTGCTTCTTCCTTCCCAGTGCTGGGAGTATAGGCATGATTCACCACACCCAGCATTGTGGTATGTGGTTACCAGGGATCAACTCAAGACCTTGAGTTTGCAAGGCAGGTGCAGAACCATTGAGCAGAAACACCCATCCCTATATTTTTTGTTGTTTTTACTTTTTTAAAAAAAGTTTTTAGAGGCAGGGTCTCACTTTGTAGGTCAGGCTGGTCCTGAACTCAGGCTTGAACTCAGCAGTCCTCTTGCCTCTGCTTCCCAAGTGCAGTGATTACAAGCATGAGCGACCATGAGGCATTCTGGTATATGGTACTGATTGCTGGTAGGCCCGACATTGTTGCATGTGGTTGTCAGGCATTGAACTCAGGACCTTGCACTTGCAAGGCAGGCACTGGAACCACTGAGCTAAATCCTAGGCCCAGCATTTTTTTCTTTTAAAATTTCACACGCTTTTCATAAATTATTGAGAGATTTTCTGGTTCACCCCAGAAATTCTAAATTAAAATAACAAAAAGAACAACAACAGCCAAACCATGTTGCATTAGGTATGGTTAACTTTGCTTTATGATTTTTGTCTTTGTAAAATAAGGGTTTTGGGGTTTTTTTTAATGTATTTATTTATTTTAGTACTGGGGATTGAACTCAGGACCTTATGCTTGTGACACAGGCATGGTATCACTGAGCTAAATCCCCAGCCTAAGAGTTGTTTGTCTGCTTTTTTTCTGCAAAGGTTTCTTCTGAACAGAGGACAGAGGGCTCAGTCCTTCTTGACTGCTACTTTCCTCATGGTGGCCTGCACACAGCTTACCTCCTTGTGCTCCTTTTTTTTTTTAGGTTTTTTTTGAGACAGGGTCTCACATGATAGATCAGGCTGGCCCTGAGCTCAGCCTCAGACTCACATCACAGCAATCCTCCTGCCTCTGCCTCCCCAGTGCTGGGATTACAGGCTACAGGCGTGAGCCACCACGCCCGGCACTGTGGTATGTGGTTCTGACTGCTGCTGGGCGTGAGTCTCCACACCCAGTATGGTATATGGTTACCAGGGAATCAAACCCGGGTCCTTGTTCTTGCAAGACAGGCGCCGGAACCACTGAGCTAACTCCCCGGCCCTCCTTGTGCTCCTTTAGTCATGGATGTGTGTCTCTACCCTTTTCTTGATGAACTCGAGGGCCATTTTGTCTTTAGAGACCTTGAGCAGTTCTGTGGCATGCTCCTCATACCAGGCAGGCAAAGCCACATACCTTCTAGATCATGTCCTGCATGAAGGTGGTATGCTTGGTGAGGTGCCTACAGTGGCTGTACCCTGGTTTGCCACATTTTGGGTCAGCTTGTGGCTGGTATTGAGGCCCACAGCCATGGGTAATGCAGAGCCATGGCTTCTGCTCTTCCGTGGCAACAGAAGCCCAAGGGTGTTTTTTAAAAAGCCTTTTCCTATACCTGCTTTTTCAAATTTGCTTTTTTATTTTGTTCTTCTACATTTTACATTCACCTAGAGGTGATTCTGAGCTGGCAGTGGTGGCTTTTTCACGTAGTTTTGAAACAGTCTGCTTATTTAATTCTGTCCTGTTTAATAGGGAACACTTGTGTTGATTTGGGCCTATCTATCTATCTATCTATCTATCTGGACAGTTCTACTCTGACTGGTTCAGGCTGCCCCTAAACTCACTTATAGCCCAGGCTGGCCTTGAACTTGCAGCATTCCTCCTGCCTCTGCCTCCCAGGTACTAGGATACAGGTGTGAGCCAGCCACGCCTAGCATTGTGTGTGTGTGTGTGTGTGTGTGTGGTCCTAGGGATCTAACTCAGGTCCTTGTGCTTACCAGGCAGACACTGGAACCACGGAGCTAAATTCCCAGTCTGAACACTTGTGTTTTTAACATCCAAAGATTTAGATCTCATTTCATAAAATTTTGACCCTGGAACTGTTGCACTGGTCCTGGGAGTTGCTCAGTGCTAATTAAGTTCAAAGACTCCTCCAGTCTGGTTTCAGCCTTCAGAATGTTTAACATCACACACTTGGCAGTAGACCCTGGGTCTCCTTAGCCTCCTAAGTCACTAAAGTATTGGGGAAGTTGGTATTTGTATCAGCTGGATAATGCACGCAAACAGCTTGGGTTAGAGAAACTCATTTAGGGCATACTTTCAGCTGTTACCTACTATCCTTGCTGAGCCCTAGAAATGCTTAGTAACAGTAAACCAGGAAACACTTTTTCTTGTGTGTGAATTTAGGTGGTAGAATATATTTACCAGTGCCAGAAATATACTTCTTTAACAGATGATTTTCTGTTTATTTTGTTTAGAATCACAAGAAGTTGATGAACCGCTGGTGGCAAACAAAGTTAACACTCACTCACCTGAGACTTGTTCTGGATCTTCAGGAAATGAAGTACCACAGCCGGCCACCGAACCTCACCCAGTCAACGATGTCAAAGAAGAATCTGGTCATGATACCAGTAAAATTTCAGTAGTGAGGCCATTTTCAATAGAAGCCAAGAATTCTTCTGATATTGCAGCAGCTCTTAGAACGGAAGCAGCCCATGGCTATATAACTCCAGTCTCAGGCCAGGCTTTGCCCTCCAGCATGCCAGGAACTACCCAGGATGAAGCAATGGTAGAAGGCAGCATGGGGGTTATGCTCGAGGCATCTGCAGAAGGTGACTTGAAGGCCAGAAGCTCCTGCCTAGACACTGTGGCCAGCAGAAGCAAGCTGAGAAAGCCCAAACCTGTGTCCATGCAGAAGAAAACAGTTGGGGGGGAGTTCTCAGGGGTGGAAACTGCCACAGAGGGCAGACCTCTTGCCAGAGTATCTTATCAGACCAACCCTGAAGAATTAGGTGAGAATGCATGTCCTTCTCTGGAAGGTGACAGGGACCAGAGATCTCTCCCTGACCTTAAGGAAGCTTCAGATACTCTCATTACCGACTTTAGTGACTCAGGAATTGAGCCACAAGAAGAGACCAGGAACTCACCTCTCAAACTCAAGTTCGATTGCACAGAAGATATGGAAAGTATAGAAGCCAGGAAAGCCTTGCCAAGGAAACTTGGCAGGAAACCGGGTAACAAACTGACTCCCAAGATACAAAAAGATGGTATCCATAGGCCAGTGGGTGGCGAACAGCCTGCAGACCCAACAGCTAGAGGCACCCCTCTCTCCCAGGTGTCTTCTAATCTAGAGCCTAGTCAGTGGGATCGCCCCGGCTTTAATTCCTTTGGGAGCCCCTCCTCTCTGCAGAACTCCCCACCCCTGTCCTCTAAGGGCTCCTACCATTTTGACCCAGATAACTTCGACGAATCCATGGATCCTTTTAAACCAACTACGATTTTAACAAGCAGCGACTTTTGTTCTTCCACTGGTAATCATGTTAATGAAATCTTAGACTCTCCCAAGAAGTCAAAGTCGCGTTTAATAACGTGAGTGGCAGTGGGTGCTGGGCAGTGTGTTCTGTGTAGTATTCTTTGTGGGTTTGGCAGTCAACTGCTTTGGTTTTGGTGAACTGCATTTATCTTTGAGGTGCAGTGGGGCACAAAGCTTTTATGCTGCAGTGTTTTGCCTAACTGTTTTGCCTAACTCATGTGTGAGGTTAGAAATGTTATTATTTTTGTAGATTTCTACCTTCTGAATCCTGAGCGTATTTCGCCAAGCTGTTTTTCTCCCACCCTGAACACTTCTTTTAATGTTTAAAAAAGTCAGGCATAGATTTGATGGTTTTCAGAAATCCTTACTGGGAATCATTGAATACAGAGTTCAAGTGTCAGTGCTAGCCACCATCTTTAGATTCTTTATAGATAAAACAGAAAGATTACAAACTTACAAATACCTGTCTAGTGTCAGTAACGTGGAAATGGTCCACAAGGATCTTACATAAGTGTTTTTCTAAACAGAAAGCTGTGGTTTTTTGTTGTTGGTATTGTTGGAAACAACCCTGCCATGAAAAGTTGGGGAGGGTACTTGTCTTCATGTATGTTTATGGTTCATTAGCAAGAAGGCAAATTCCCAATGAGAATCAAGACTATTTTAAATGATCAGTTAATCCTGAATATCTTAGTCTTTTGTTATATGCTCTTGCTGTCCTCTCATTTCTTCTGGGAAACACAGATGATTTTTGCAAGTTGGTCCCTCAAGCTCTTCTCTATCAAGCTTCAGTTTAACTTTGTCACAGGATTACCGTGTCATAAGAATTAAATTGATTAGATGCCAGTAAATCTCTTTGTGATATTTTACTAAATATTAGACATAAAGAAGGACCAGTGACATGCAGGATGAAACGTGGGGAGGGGAAACGAGAAATACAGAATTTGTGGTTATCATGAGGTCATCTCTAGAAATACTTTTCAGCATTATTATGATTTAGAAAAAACATTGGGTAGTGAATTATACTGGGAAAGAATATATCCAAAGCTTTGAAGAGCAGAAGTACTGGTTTCAAGACGTGATGCTTGCCCAGTGTAGGTATCAGTTCTGTAATAGCTCGGGCTATCCCCTACCTAGTCTGAGAGGAATGAAGTACCAGTAGTGCTGATCTCTGATTATGTCAGCATGAATGATTGTTGAAACACATCACTGGCCGTTAAGGCTAGGTACTTATGTCTAACCAGCACTTGCGGTACATACAGGGCGCTTCACTATTTTGGTATACTCTCCTAAATATGAGCTGCTTCTGCCTACCTCAGTTGGTATGTGGTCATTTGGGAACCTTCCTTGCAGCTGCATGCTGACAGTATTAGCCATGTGTGTCAAAGAAGATTAAATGGAAGTCAGAAGGAAACTTCCTCTGTATTCAGCACTGAGAAGCACTCTGTCTTGAGTTTGCCATTTTCTCTTGGCAGCATTTTCCTCTATTCTGTTTTTGTCAAATGAACTTCTTGATGTACCTTGTAATTTCTTCTTTTTTTTTTTTTTTTTTTTTTTTGAGACAGGGTCTCACTTTGTGGTTCAGGCTGGCCCTGAGCTCAGCTTCAAACTCACATCACAGCAATCCTCCTGCCTCTGCCTCCTGAGTGCTGGGATGACAGGCGTGAGCCACCACGCCCGGCACTGTGGTATGTGGTACTGGTTGCTGCTGGGCATGAGTCTCCACGCCCAGTATGGTATGTGGTTACCGGGGAGTGAACCCAGGTCCTTGCACTTGCAAGACAGGCGCCGGAACCACTGAGCTAAATCCCCGGCCCATGTACCTTGTAATTTCTTATGTAATCATAATTTTTATCTTATTGGATGTTTCATCACCACAGGTTGGGAGCCAGAGGCAGGAGAATCTAAAATTCTGGTACAGGCAACTTCATGGCTTAGTGAGATCCTATCTTGAAATTAAAAATAAAAAGGGCTGGCCATGTAGCTTGTGGGAAGGGCCTGGTTTCAAACAAACAAATAAGACTCACTTTTTTTTTTCGTGTAAGAAAAGGGGTGGTAGACCTTTTGTGGAACACTAGGGTTTTGGTTAGTCAAACTCTTCCATTATAGAAAAGACTAGAAACATATTTGGTGATTGCATCTAGTGGATACTGTAGTTAGGAGTTTTGCATGACATTTAAAAAGATGTATATAATTGACTTATAGAGACACCATAGTATGACTGGGATTTTGCACATCTAATAAGATAAACTATATGAAATAATTTTAAGCTTAGTCATGTATTCCTACTGTAAAGATAACCAGAATCTTTTCAAATGTATTTTACAAATATATTTTTATTCACATATTACCTTTAATCTGAGTGACTAGATAGTAGAGACTAAATATGTTCAGCAGTGAACATATTTTTCTACATTTCCTTTTTTTTTTTTTTTTTTTTTTTTAGACAGGGTCTTACTTTGTAGTTCAGGCTGGCCCTGAGCTCAGCCTCAAACTCACATCACAGCAATCCTCCTGCCTCTGCCTCCCGAGTGCTGGGATTACAGGCGTGAGCCACCACGCCCGGCACTGTGGTATGTGGTAGTGGTTGCTGCTGGGGCGAGTCTCCACGCCCAGTATGGTATGTGGTTACCGGGGATCGAACCCGGGCCCTTGGGCTTGCAAGACAGGCGCCGGAACCACTGAGCTAACTCCCCGGCCCCACTTTTCCACATTTTCACATATTTAGGAGTATATTTTTCATACACAAGTTGAATACGTGGCATTTGTGAGTGTCTAACCACTCCTACTCCATTAAAGCTGAGGTGCTGTTAACCATTCAGTAGTGCTAACATTCATGAGTGTGACTTTTTAATTTATATCTCACCTCAGAAAGAACTGTGTGACTTTTGTATCTACCCAGATTAAAGATAAATTTCTAGACTTTACATGATTTTTTTCTTCATCTGTCTGTCCCTTTCCTGTTTCTAATTTTGTTGGTGCATCAGGACCACTGAACAAGTGAAATTTCTCTGTTTTCTGTTGTAAGTACTCTTGCTGTTTCTGTTTGTCCCTGGGACTGTTGGCACTTTGCTGTCCCACCCCTGGCCCAACTATCTCTCCATAGCATGTTGGCTTCTGTTTCTGAGTTTGATCTTCTGATGGATTTTTTTTTTTCTTTTTTTGCATTTCATTTGCCACTTCCTGAGTCAGCTTAGCCTTGCATTGTTTGTACCTAAAGGAGTGGACATTGCCCTTCCTTCTCACCTTAGGTACAAGAGCTTGCTCTCCCTGGCTTGGCACACATCATGTGGCACTTAAGATGCCAAGAGCTGTCTTGACCCCAAGATCATCAAGTTTGAGGCACTGTGCTACTATTTAATGTCGGAAATAGTAATGTTGGATTTTTAAAAATAGTATAAGGCTTCTTGGAACAGGTAGTAAATTCTGCTGATAAATCTTACCAAGTCAACCTGAGTTTAGTGCCAGGTTGGCATTTCTAATAGCTTTAGGGAAATAAAACCATGAACTAGTGATTGTGTATTTTCTAATATTCTTTGGGCTTGTCTTTTAATTTTTTCATCCGTCAAAGAAAAGCAAGTTGAAAATAATTATTTTGGCCAGAATAGCAGTTATTAGAATTTTAACTTCATTGAATCAGCAAAACATAAATTAGTCTTAAATCACAAATGATGTTAGTCTAAAAATAATAGCCCAAGTTTTCTGCATCTCTGGACTTTGTACAGTATACGGTGCTCATCCTCTACCTTACTACTTAATAAGAATGATAATAATTTATACAAATACTTTTATACTTTCTGTCGACCACGGTTCTTTTCTGTAAACACCTAAGTCTAGACTGGAGCTGTCTTAGGAGGCTTCTGTGCCTTTTAGTACAATAAAGACTTTTAAAAGAATCTGATCCAGTGTGATGATTTTTCTAATGAACATCAAATCCAAGTGACTAAAGATGAGAATGTAACGTAACTACTAAGAGTATACTATCTGGAAGGCTTTTGGTGATGGATCGTTAAATATGGTAGGAGTCAGAGCACTGACTCTGAGTACTCAGAGCGTTTGACATCTACAGAAGCAAACACGGTGGTCTTTTCAGATAGTGAACCTAGCCATCCTTCTTTGCTTGCCCTGTCTGTTGAGAGAAGACTCAGAGACAGCAAAAGTGTCTGCGTCTCTGCCGTGCAGATGTTTGATTTGTGTGCTGTCGTATGCTTTGGCTTCTACCTGCATACGCTGCGCAATGCTCCATCTCCCTTTAAAGTTGTCATTGTGATTCCAAACTGGCCTCTTTGTGTTTTTTCTCTTTCCAGGAGTGGCTGTAAGGTGAAGAAATATGAAAATCAGTCTCCTGCTTTGGAAACTTGTTCTCAGGTAAGTCTTTGTCATCAGACTCGTAGACCAGCAATCCCCAAACTGGAGTTTGTCTCCTCTAGCAGTGCTTCAAAGTGGGTGTCTGAGTATTCAGTTTTAAGGAAACCATTTTTCACATCATTAACATCCTAAAGCTATCTGGGAAGGCTCTAAAGACAGATGTTTGTGTGAAATACATTGTTTGTCCCCATTGTGGATAATGATTTCTGCGTTGCATTTCTAGGATGAAGGAGCAGTGATCTCCCAGATTTCAGACATTTCTAATAGGGATGGCCATGCTACTGATGAGGAGAAATTGGCATCCACGTCGTGTAGTCAGAAATCAGCTGGGGCCGCGGTGAAAGGTGAGCCAGAGGAAGACCTGGAGTACTTTGAATGTTCCAATGTTCCTGTGTCTACCATAAATCATGCGTTCTCATCCTCAGAAGCAGGTATGGAAGCATATGTTCATCTTCTTCGTCTATATAAGCATAGAAATGCCTGAAAGCCTGAAGCAGAACATGTCATCTCTAGAGAGAGTAGAGAACTGAATCACTTGGGGTTTAGGTTTCAGATGCTGATAGGTTTCAGGTGCTTTCCTTCTTTATCTAGAAAAGACACTCCGCTGAAACTATTGAAATACTACAGATATGTGGATATGTGTAGTAGTATGTCCAGGACACACTGATATAAGAACAGGGCTTGATTTTTTCTGTAGTTTTATGTTAATATGGGAAAATTGTGAAGTATGGGCACCTACAAACACCCCATGCATTTAGGTTTTTTGTTATTATTAACAACTAATGTGTGTAGGGTCTTACAGTGTACAACTACTGTTGTAAACACTGTATATAGATGAATACTTCAGTAAGTTCTTGATTTCTTTCCCACAGGCCCTGTCTCCATTCTGATTGGTATCCCTTTTGTTCCCTACCCCCAGTGGTCTCACTGGTTAGCATATGCTGGTGTTGATATTGCTAGGTAGGCCAGGCTGGCCTGGAACTTAAAGATCCGTTTGCCTTAGCTTTCTCAGTACTAGGATTACAGATCTGTACCACTATATCTGGCTTAGTCTTAACACTGCACTCTTACAGCTCCTTTATTTCATCTATATATCTGAAATATGTATCTTTTTCGCCATCTCCTACAAAAGTTCTACCTATCTTTCCAGGTTTATCTTGACTGTTTCTTGGGTCCCACTATGCCCTATGCACCCAACAATGTTTCTTCTTGACCTTCCCTTTCCATGATGGGAGCACAGTGCATGCATTACAGAAGGGGAAATGTTACAAATATCTCAAGATTAGGGACTATGAGAGGTGCATCTTTGAATTTCCTTTGATACAAGTACATAGTAAATGTTTATTGAGTTGTATCTTTCCTCATTGGAGAAAATTCCTGGAACAGTGATTTATATGTAGAGAGAAGTAGGGCTCTGTTAGATACAGGAGTATTCTCAGTCATTAAGCTGGCTGGTTGACTTAAAAAGTAGGACAGATTTATAGAATCTGTTACATTGTAACTGATTAGCTTTTTAAAAGAAACAAGCAGAGGCGTGGCCATGGGGAATGGGAGGGGGCTGTTGAAGATCTGGGGCTATTGTCTCGGGTCCCACGGTGTGGATCTGTACAGAGACATTCTTCAGGAAATGGAGTGATGAGAGGGACCCCTGCCGTGCTGGTAAAAGGCCTGTTCGGTTTCTGTGAGAGCAGTGCCCGTGGGAAACAAGGCCGCAGTGAAGAATTTGGGGTTGATCTGATAGGCTGAGGGCGCCTTTGAAGGATTTTGAGCATGAGAGTGCTGGTCTCTTTTCGTTTTAAATTAATGATTTAAAATGATAGTTATGGTTACATGGAAGAGCATAATTTTACATTTTTGAGTGCTTTTCTGTATTTAAACTTTCTGCAAGGAGGACATATTCTGGTTTTTATTTTTGTTTTAAAGTCACCTCTGGAGGCAGTGTGAAAAGGTATATAGAAAGGGGAGTACTTTTGTAGACTTGAAATTTAAAGCTTATTATTTTATCTGCTACATTAACTAGGTTGAGGGAGTCCTTTTGGGCTAGAATGTAGATTCATTCAGACTTAGTAATAAAGTAGTGTTAATTTCCTTTTTTGAAGCAATTCCATGGTTAGTAGAACTCGTTCACTAAAAATTCAGTGGGCACGGGGCAGTGCTGCCACTCTCTCTGCTTGAATATTGGCAGTGTTGATGGCTGTGTACCCCTCTTTTTTCCGAAGGTTATTGGACTCTGACACACAACAGACAGAACCCAAGCAAGCTCTCTTAAGTCCTGAATGCTTCCGGTGTGTTCATAGTTTTCTTGGGCCTGCGCCAGGGTGACCAAGAGTCTTTTGCTAGGAGGGAAAGGAACCGCTTCCGTGGATAGCTGTAAAAATGACTTTGTGTTTTAGGCGTGGAGGACAAGACGTGCCACGAGATGGACAAAGAGAGACCTGCTGTGCTCGTAAGTCCCTAACCTTGGGGGCTGGGGTGGGGCTCGGGGCTTCTTCAGTATTTGGTGGGAAGCCCACTCCCCCTGGACTTTTATTGTATTAGGTGATAATATATGTAACTCCTGTCTGTCCACGTGAGGAACTTGTAGTTTATACATAATGTGACAGCCACTTGGCCACATTTGACTGGTGAGCACTTGAACTGTAGCTAGTCTGAATTGAGATACCGTGTATGTGTGGATACAGCCAATATTTGAAGACTTCATACCCCTTGAGAAGGGAATATTAAATGGCTCAGTAACTTTATTACTGACTACATGGGTGATATTTTTGTTATGTTGGGCTAACTATATTATTAAAATTAGTTTTTAACTTTCTTTTTATTCCTTTTTTTTGGGGGGTCCCCACTTTATAGTTCAGGCTGGCCCCTGAGCTCACTGTGTAGTCCAGACAAGCCTGGAACTCAACTTCAATCCTCCTGCCTCTGCCTCCTGAGTGCTGAGATTATAGGCGTGAGCCACTATGCCCAGCATTATAGTCTGTGGTACTGATTGCTGGTAGGCCTGAGTCGCCACGCCCTGAATCGATGTATGTGGTTACTGGGATCAAACTAGGGACCTTGTGCTTGCAAGGCAGGTTCCGGAACCACTGAGCTAAATCCCCAGCCCCTCTTTTTATTCTTTCATTGTAGCCACCAGAAAATTAAATTTATAGGTATCTTCCAGTATATTTGTGTTAAACTGGACTGGCAATTGGCATAAAGTACAAAGCAGCAGGACCCTGTGGTGAATGTTTCTTTGGGCTTTCTTTTGTGAATGTTATAATAGGATGTATTCCAGGGGTCTGGGAGCCAAGGTTAGCTGACTACATGACAGGGGTCGGGAAAGACTGAATCTGAGCTAATTAAAAACGAATCTTCATTTTTATCTAGTGTTGGATTTGTAAAAATGGCACAGCAAATTAGTTCCTGTATATCTTTTGCTCGTATTACTCAAATATTAACATTTTACATAATCACAGTGGAGTCATCAAAATCACTAATAGGTTCAACACTTAGGCAGTGCTTTTTATTAATTTATAAACCTTACTCACATTTGTTCCACAGTTGTCCTTTTTGTGGTGCAGCTCCAGAGAATCCTACACTGTATTTAGTCATGATATCCTTGGGCTTCTTTTATCTGCAGTGGTTCCTCGGTCTTTCACGACTATGACAGTTTTAAAGACAACTGGCTAATTATTTTGTAGAGTGTTTTTCAGTTTCTGCTCCTCTGTGTTTCTTTGTGATTAAATTCATCTTCTTCATTTTAAGCACAAATATAACTGAAGTGACAACATGAATGTCAGTGTATCCCCTTTCTGAATAGAGTTGACTTTAATCAATTGATTGAGGTGGTAACAAAGGTGGTTAAAGTTTCTTCATTTGAGCAAGTCTTGAAAAGAGAAGGGTATTCTAGGTGACCGTGCAAAGACAGAGACTGAGAGAAAGTATAGACTTGAGAAAGAATTATGACTATTAATAATCTAATGTGATTAGAGAATGCTGTCCATATGGAAGGCAAGGGCCAGCTTATCAGGGCCCATGGATACACTGCCAGGAGGTTCAGGGGTCATGGTAGAATTGGTGGGTAACTCATTGTAGAATTTTAGGGAACAGTGTGATGGATTATAGGATAGAGGCTGAATTAACAGGCAGTGCCACTGTTGCTTTTTGACTTTAGTGACATACAAGGTTGATGGGGGTGGTTGAAACCCCAAGTTTCCCTGAAAATCTGAGTGGTCATTTGTTTTGTTTTGTTTTGTTTTGTTTTTTTGAGACAAGGTCTCACTTTGTAGTTCAGGCTGGTGCTGAGCTCACTATGGCCCAGGCTAGCCTTGAACTCACAGCAATCCTCTTGTCTCTGCCTCCCAAGTGCTGAGATTACAAACTTACAAGCGTGAGCCACCATGCCCAGCACTGTGGTCTGTGGTGCTGATTGCTGGTGGGCGTGAGTCACCAGCCCAACATTGTTGTACATGGTTACCAGGGATCAGACTAGGGACCTTGTGCTTGCACAGCAGGTGCTGCAACCACTGAGCTAAATCCCTGGCCCCTGGGTGGTCATTATTGCCAGGGGCGTCGTTATAACAGTGTCCTTTCATCCACCTGGCTTTCTAAACCATGAGCCTGGAGTCATCTTTTACTCCTTATTCCTGATTCGAGATTTATACATCTAGAACTAATTGCACATCCATCTGCTCTGGAGTCTGTGGCCCTATTGGTCTTTTAAAAGGTACTAACAGTTTTTAAGCTAATCTTCCTGTTTCCAAACTGTCCCTCTTGCATAAGTCTGAGTGATATATTCTAAACACAAAATTGATCTTTGCTTAAATCTCTTCACTGATACTGCTCGCTTAAATCTCTTTATTGACTTTCCTCATCTCAAGAATAAGTTTAGATTCTTGTTGTGACCGCCATGGCTTTCTGCAGCAGGACAGCCTCTGTTCCCTCACACATCTGACACTTATCTACACAGATAGGATTTCTTCTCAGTTGAATGAGCCCATCACTTTTAGTCAGTGCCTGTGAGACAGTAAAAACTCCGAAGATAAGGGACCGCGCCAGTCTTATGGCCGCTGCACTTCAGCGCCCACCACCGTAAGGGTGTTGATGATAGGGATTTGTTAAGTGAGGAATGCAGAAAGAAGGGCACAGTTGTGGAGTTCATTTTTAGATTTGTGGCTTTGAGGGACCAATGGGATCAGTTTCTGAGCCCCTTTGTCTAGTAGACAATTGTAAGCATATACCTTGAGCCCAGGAAACTTCTGAGTTACATTTAATATCTCTTTAAGCCCTGAACACACATACTGCCAGTTGGTGGCTATGAGATAATATCATAGTTACATTCTCATTACTGAGACAAAATACCTGACATCCACAAATTAAAGGAAGAAAAGTTTATTTTAGTTCAGTTTGTTGAGGTTTCAGAGCAGAGTCCGCTGGCTCCAAGGCAGTGCGACATGGCAGAGGGGCTTCAGAGCGGAGAAATAGCCCATGGCGAGGCAGGCAGAAGGCAGCAGCAAGCAGCCTCTCTCCTTTATCTCATCCGGACATAACCCTTTTGGTTAGTGTCACCCACATCCAGAACTATGATAAATCAGCCAGTGAACTAACTTAGTAGCACACACCCTTGATCCACATTCACACACCCTAGATCCAGCCACCTCCAAAGGCCCCACCTATGCCTGCATGAGGCTTTGGGGAGCCACTCAGATAGAAGCTATAACAGGTAATGAAGTTGTGATTGTAACATTTCACCTTGACCCACAGTAAAAGCAGACTTCAGGTGTTGACCAGTACATGCGTTCCACATCATAACATACAAGGAACCAGTTGTGCAGTTACTGGCCTTTCTTGATGTGATTCACTGTGATGCTTCCTATTCTATTTTCTTTCCTTTTTTTTTCTTAGTGTAGAGTGTCTGTACCACTAAATTGTTTTCCTGATTCATGGTTGGCCCGTGATCCACAGTATTTCTCTAGATAATACAGAATGAGATGCCGGACCTCTTAGGGCTGGGTGCACAGGAGCCTTAGAAGGGCAGGAAGTAAAAAGGAAGTTCATGCACATAACACATGTGGAAATCCTCATCCTCTCAGAAGGACCTTGCACACATTATTGACATTTGCTTCCAGACTTTTTTTTTTTTTTGGCCGGGAAACATGACCCTCAGCTTTCTAGTGAACCAGGTCATCAAGTCCCACTGTAGCTACCCTCAGGAGTTAAGAATCAGTTGCCTTATCTAAAGAAAAGCAGCACCTCTTGTCATGACTTATATGAGAACATGAAACTCCATATTCCACTACCAACTCCCAAAGCACTTGACTGTGCAGTTTGGGAACCTGATTCCTTTTCTTTGGCTTTTTTGTGTGTTTGTTTTGTGGGCTTGAACCGAGAGCTTTGTACATGGGAGGCAGGTACTGCACCACTGAGCCACATCTCCCTGAAACTAGTTTCTTTTGAAGTTACCAAAGTACAAAAGGAATGTTTCCTACTCTTTTCAGTGTGAAAAATTAGCAAAGGGTGACTGGAGAAGAAGATACTGAATGGGCAAAGCTGTGGTCTCTACATGGCCACAGACTTGGAGGCTTCATCCAGTTTTGTTTTGTTTTGTTTTGAGACAGGGTCTCGCTTTGTGGTTCAGGCTGGCCCCGAGCTCAGCCTCCAACTCACATCACAGCAATCCTCCTGCCTCTGCCTCCTGAGTGCTGGGATTACAGGCGTGAGCCACCACGCCCGGCACTGTGGTATGTGGTACTGGTTGCTGCTGGGCATCAGTCTCCACGCCCAGTATTGTTATGTGGTTACCGGGGATCGAACCCAGGTCCTTGCACTTGCAAGACAGGCGCCGGAACCACTGAGCTAAATCCCCAGCCCTTTATCCAGTTCTTAAAATGGTTCATAGTTCCTGACTCCCAGCTTACTCGTCGTAGATAAGCAGCACCTGTCTGCCTCATCAGTGTGCTGAGAAGATCAAGTGAAAACATGAAGGGTCAAGCTGTGACAGGCTGCAGCACTCTGTCTATCCTCTATTGATAGGAAACAGGTGGGAAAGGTGAAGAAGGGTAGAATACTGCCCTGAGAGCCAGCTGATGAAGAATATATGTGCTCAGACTCCTAAATGAATTCATAAATGAATATCTACTTCTTTAGAACATTGATGGTATAAAGGAATTTCAGTCTAAGAGCTGGAACCCAGCTCTCACAGAACACTTTCCTAGCATGCATGGTGCTCTGTCTTTAATCTCTAGCACTTACCTCCAAAAGGAAAGAAATTCCAGTCTTCAAGATTGAACCTTAAAATGAAAAAGGCAGGAAGGCTGGAGATGCAGCTCAAAGATAAAGCATCCGTGTAGCATTCTTGAAGCCCTATGTTCAGTTCCTATCACTACAAAAAAAGGAAAAAACAAAATAAAACAGAAAACCCCAGGAATGTCTAATCAAGCATTTATCCTTTAAAATGTCTGAGACAAAATACTTCAGATCGGAGCATAGTAAGGGAAGACGATTGTCTCATCTTGCCTTTCAGCTGTTGGTCTGCAGCATTTTTCATTGTATTTTTTTTTTTTTTAGGTTTTTTTTGAGACAGGGTCTCGCTTTTTGTGGTTCAGGCTGGCCCTTAGCTCAGCCTCCAACTCACATCACAGCAATCCTCCTGCCTCTGCCTCCCAAGTGCTGGGATGACAGGCATGAGCCACCACGCCCGGCACTGTGGTATGTGGTACTGGTTGCTGCTGGGTGTGGGTCTCCACACCCAGTATTGTTATGTGGTTACCGGGGAATCGAACCCAGGCCCTTGCGCTTGCAAGACAGGCGCCGGAACCACTGAGCTAACTCCCCGGCCCTTCATTGTATTTTTTAAAGAAGTCTTAAACTCAGTACAATTAGATACAAAGCACATGGGGATGTATTCTGTATGGTGGTGAAGTCAGTGCTTCATAATAGTAATAGAATTTCTACTTTGTAGAAGTATACATCAATCCAGAGTAACCAGTAATTAACATGTAAAAGTATATCAGTGGAAAAATACTAAGAATATGGATGAATATCTCTACATGTGAACATAGTGGACATAATAGTATATATGCAGGTATACATATTTATACAGTATGTAATTAAAAATGTATGTACATACTTGAAGCAAGAAAAATTGATGTACACTTGAAAGTCTGAAGTCAAATTTGTATTTTATTGTGCTTGATATAAATTTTACCAGTAAATCAGAAGAGATTATTAGAAAAGCTGTTAGAAGGGAAAGAACCCTATTATGAAATAAAATGAATATAGCCAAGCCAATAGCTTTCTTATAAGTACTAAATCATTATTCAGAAACATAAAGCAAGACCTTACCTATAAATTATTAAAATAGTTAAATAATCTTTCTAATTACTGATGAAAGTACAGGGCTAAGGATTTAGCTCAGTGGTCCCAGCGCCCCCCTTGCAAGCGCAAGGGCCCAGGTTCGATCCCTGGTAACCACATACAACAGTGCCAGGCCTGGTGACTTGCCTATAATTCCAGCAGTCAGCAGGCAGAGGCAGGAGGATTGCTGTGACTTCCAGGCTCACCTAGGCTACGTAGTGAGCTCACAGTCAGCCTAAACTACAAAGTGAGGCCCTGTCTTAAAAAAAAAAGTATAAAAATTTTCATGAATAAAGTTTTGAAGTATTAAAATCATAGTCATATCAGCAGTTGCATTCATGAGACTACGTTTGTCCTTGTTAGAAGTGTCCTGGGGGGTGGGGACTGCAGTGCTAGTATCACTCTGGGAACTCAAGGACAAATGATGGATGGGCACAGGCAGCGTAGCACAGCACAAGGTAGTGGTGCCGATTCCCCCTTGCCAGTGCTGTCACCGAGAGGACTCTGGCTCACCAAATTTGCAGCCGGGGTCATTGTGTGAATGCCTGGAGGGAGCAGGGGAGAAGGGCGAGGCTATATGAAACAAGACCTCTGATTCAGGCTGTTACGCACATACTGGATTCTAATGCAGCCCTAGAAGAGATTGGCTAGCCAATGATTTGTGACCATAGATTCTGTAGATTCTCTGCATTACCTGAAAAGCAATATAAATGATTAAGGATGTAATAAGTTAAATCCTAGGAAAGTGGCTGAAAAGGTCACAGTGTAAATTCTTGCCCTGATCACCTCATGACCTGTTGGACTTTGAGTGACAAGGTTGGTGGCATGTGGTGGGGCAGGAGGAATGAGAGACAGCAGTCTCTCACCTGGCCACCATCTGCATTCTATTCTCCCAGTAACTTCTGGATGCTGCCTCTTCAGGACACCATTTTGTCAGTATTAGGTGGTTGCATGGTCATGCCAACAGGACCTACGTACCCCTCCACAGAAGAATGTGAACGTTAGCGTGGATGTTAGCATTTCCTTTGCTAAGATTCAGTCTTTTTCCCAAATTCTCACTAATGTGATGGCTATGAGAGACATAGGCAGTTTCTTAGAGCTGGCTAGATCTGCCAACTCTGACTTAAAATGATAAGAACTGTAGACTGACCATGAACATATTAGCTTAAACTCATCAACACGAACAGCTTGACCAAGTTTGTTCTTCCCTTTAGGTGAGTTACAGCAAAAGCGAGATTGTGAGATGCTTTCTTGATTAAAAACAAGTCACATGGCCGCGTGTGATGGCGCATGCCGGAACTACCAGCACTCAGGAGGCTGAGACAGCACAATGTCTATGAGTTCTAGGCCAGCCTAAATTACATAGTGCGACCCTGTCTCCAAAAGCAAACAAACCCAAACAAAAAGCAAATAAAGAAAACAAGGCTCAAGAAATGAATGAGATGATCCCCATGTTTGGGTACCTAACATTGATCCAAAACTGAGTGTCTTAGCTGAGCGTGGTGGCTCACAGTGTAATCCCAGTGCTCAGGAGGCAGAGGCAGGAAGATTGCCATGAGTTTAAGGCTCATTTGGGCTACATAGTTAGCTCAAGGCCAGCCTGAACTACAAAGCGAGACCCTATGTCAGTTAAAAAAAAAAATACTAACCAGACAAAATTCAGTGTCTTGAAGCAGCAGATGTCCCTGTTTCCTTGTTTCTGTGACTCAGAAATCCTAAAGTGTCTTTGCTGGATGCTCTGACTGGTCTCTTGTGACTACAGTTATTACTCAGGGCTGGATCATCTCTGCGCAAGACTTGCAGCGGGTTCACTTTCAGGTCCGTTTATATGATTGTTGGCAGAGACCCTAGTTTCTTCTTATATGGGCCTTTCCTTAGAACTTCTCCAAACATGGAAGCCACAGTCTTTCTGTAAGCTAATCTCAGAGGTGACATTAGGACTGCTGGCATATCCTAGTGGGTCACTGAAG
Source organism: Petromus typicus (assembly GCA_004026965.1). Lineage (NCBI taxonomy): Eukaryota > Metazoa > Chordata > Mammalia > Rodentia > Petromuridae > Petromus > Petromus typicus. The sequence continues at coordinate 48,830 of PVIR01003146.1, forward strand.
TCCGCTTCATGCAGAGGGAGGAGCTTCACAGAGGGTTTGTCCTGGGGGGTGGGGACTGCAGAGATAAGTGAAGGCTCCACCACAAGTGCGCCTAGTTCTAGTGATAGATCTATCCCAGTACGGAAAGAGAGATTCTAGGGGTACCTTGCACTTGTGTCAGTGTGGTGGGGTGCCCTCCCCACATCCAAAGGCTGCTGGAGGTAGGGCACTGCTAGCTTGTGGCTTTTGTATTTCCTTTTTCTGTGGCGTAAGATGAGTTTCTTTGTTGGGTCCACTGCTGAGATCTGTGGAGCTGTTTGCTAAATTACACATGCATTTTTGAACACTGAGAAAAACAGGGTGAGGTTATAATGACCCAGAAAAGTTTTAAAGCCACTGGTCTAAATATATGTTTGGATTTCCTATTTAGTCATAGTCGAAACAAGATACATGAGACCTGCAAGCAAAAACAGAGAAAAAGGATGCTGGAGAACTGGATTGATTTAAATTAATAAGTAATTATAGTTGTAATCACATAAGTAGTTTTGATTAAGTTATTATCACACTTAAGGTTATTAAAAATTACCCCCAGTCACTTTGGCTGGCATTTTGGACATTCCCAAACTATTAGATCACACATTTATACCAAAATTTTGCTCCTAAAAGGTTAAAGAAATAACCGTCATAAATGCTGTTGTGTCTTGATGTAGATGTCCCCCCAAAGGCTCTTGTTCCCATAGGTGGGCTTTTCAGAGGTGGCTGGATCTAAGGTGTGTGATGCTGGGATTAAGGCTATGGTGCTGAGATCAAGGAAAGTGTGATTCTAAATTAGTCCACTGATTGGTTGCAGAGTTCTGGATGTGGTGATGGGAAGGCGCATCCTGGCTGTGCTACTCATCCTAGGGCTGTGCAGCCTGGATAGACTACAAGAGGCAGAAAGAGAGCTGCTGCTGATATTTGCTGCTTTGCTGCCCTCTGCCTGTCCTGCCACGCACTGTCTCTCCTCCGCCCTGCCACCCTCCCTTGGAGCCAACCAGCTATGGACTGAAACCTCTTCAAATAAGCCTTTCCTCCTTAACTTGCGGGTGTTTGGTATTTTGTCTTAGCAATAATAAAGGAAACTAAGGCAAATATCTGTTGGGAAGGAAAATATTATGAAGTCCATGTCTTTGTGAAAAACAAAGTACTAACTTCCTGTAGTTCTCTGTAGCTAAGTTCATGGTAAAATCAAACTGGTACCTCAGAAGAGAAAGCCTGCTGGAAGTGAGCTAAAAGGGTAAGAGCAAGAAAGAAACAGAACAGACCAGGCACAGGACTTGAATCACATGTGACCACCTTGTATGTGGCCAGTGATGGGTGCTCCCAGTGGCATTGCTAGGTCATAGCAGGACATCACGGCAAAGTAGTTGATGTTCATGTTGATCGTGGTCATCCATGGAAACAGTGGGAGTCAGAGTTCAGATGTGTTGGTCACTTCTGCATCTTTATCCTGGAAATTAGAAATTCATCTCAGAAATACTTCCACCCAGGGTAGCCAAATAAAGACTCGTACAGATATCCATAGGTAGAAGAAACAGCTGTGACTATTACTGAAAAATTATTTGTGTGGAGCATATCACTTCTGGAAACCCTCAGAAAAAAAATGAGCCATTAAACGTGTCTCTTTTGTGCCTGTGATTCTTTTATAACTAACTGCCTGATAATTACCATTATTTCCTCTTGGATAAGAAAACTCAAGACTAGCCTGATAGTTATTAGAAAATTTTTCTTTAGTGGTTGTGTGACTGGATTGTTTTTTAGTGTTTCCTTCTTGTTTGTTTGCTTTTTTGTTTTGTTTTGTTTTGCTTTCTACAAAGCAAGTTTTAGAAGCGTGTGATCAGTTTGGTAAGGAGGAAGTTACTGAAGGATTTGGAGGTTAGTGGCTGAGAACTGAGTGTGTCCGATGTGACTTCCCCACACAGGGACCACTTGTGTCCTCAGAGAAGGCCCCTGTGTCAGTGGCCTGCGGCGCTGAGAGCCCCCTGGATGGAATCTGCCTGAGTGAATCAGATAAGACTGCTGTGCTCACCTTGATAAGAGAAGAGGTAAAGGCTTCCTGGTCTTGTCTACTCAGCACTCTGTTTATCTGTCAAGCCCATGTGCTCGCCAGTAGAGTCCATCTCTGTTGTCTTGAGCTGCCCAGCTGCAGATTCTTCCCTGCAGTCTGTGAAACGCAGATAAAGGGGTCCCTGTAAAATCCAGCATTAGTGCTGCAGTCCTGACATGCAGGTGTCCAGGAAGAAGTGGATAATCTGAGACATGCTGAGAAGTGTTGTATACTTCTGCACATTGCAGTCTTGAAGCTTTAAATATCTAAGTTTGCCAGCTCTGCTCTGGTGTATTTAAACTCATGCCTCAAATTCTAGGCTTGTCCCAGTATAAAATTGGTTCCTAATTCCATCCATTCCTTAAACAGCTATCTCCCCAGTTCCTGTATTGTGTTTATGCAGTATCTCCTGTTGGACATAGACTGTTGGCCAGCCTCCCTGGGTGATCTGAAAGTGTGGAAGTCCCTGTTGTGAACTGGCAACCAGTTACCACCCTGTCCTGACACATGCCCACACTGTGTCTTCAGTGTGTGGCTTGGGTTTCTTGAAGATTTCTCCTTTTTTGAAAGAAGATAATTCTCTTAGTGTAGCAAGCTTGATTTTATACGTGATGAGAGTAATCAAGCACCTCAGCCAGAAGTCTTTCAACATTTTATAAAATAGCAGTAGGCTGGTGAGGCAGGAGATCAGCTGGCACTGTTATCAGGTCAGGCGCAGTGGTGAGAACTGCCAGAATCTTATAATCCTCCTCCTGAAAGTTAGACTGTGATTTGTTCACTTTGTGGATCGAAGCAGAGGTGTATGTTGTCACCAGAAGCGTGCAGCCAACTTCTGTTCTTGAAATCTGTATTAAAGATACTAAAATAAAGAACATACCAGTCTAGAAGAGGGAAGCGTAGCCCCAGGAAGAGCTGGGAAGGGGCCTGCAAATGTGCCTCCCAGCCTCGTGCAGCGAAGGGAAGTTAAGCGGTGGATTTAATGGGTTCCTTTCTGGTTAGCAGGTGCACCCCAAATGCGGATGTGTGTTCTAGCAGATCCCGCCCACTGTGCTAGGTGGTAGAGAAGGAGGTCCGCTGCCTGGGGATTGTGCTTGTGTGCCCCCTCCTTCCTAAGTAAGCAGTCAGAGATCTCAGTGAAAAGGGAATGGTCTGGCAGTGCCAACTTCTAACATTCTGATTTGTGGCACTTTCATTTTTCAGAGAAAATTGATAGTTGGACATCGCTGTAGTTGTGTGACTTTGATGGCTCTGCCTTGATGTTCCTCCCCGTCAAGTTTCAGGCCTGCAGAGTTGAGAACCAGACAGACTCTAGGCCGAGAATGAATTCATAGGTAGAGGTTGTTCCTCTTATCTTAGTGGCTGGGTTTCAGCCTTCTGTGTGGCTGCACACACACTTTTCCAAATGTTTGGAAAGATTAAAGAATATTCCTGTTCCTAATGTCAGAGGAACATCTTAGATTGTACTTGGCCTTGGGTTGTTTTCAGTCTCCAATGTTAAGTTCAAACACTATAGTAGACTAATTAGTTAAGACCAAGCTTTATTTTGATTTAGATAATCACTAAAGAAATTGAAGCAAATGAATGGAAGAAAAAATACGAAGAGACTCGACAAGAAGTCTTGGATATGAGGTTAGTTTGGAAGCCAGGGTGGGAGGGTCAGTCAGAGGCCCTTTCACAGAGGTGTTTATGTGTCCTAGGGCCGCTCCTGAGAGCCTGAGGGCTTTGTCCTTGCCACTCACAGTGCGACTGAGGTGCAACTGACTAGTCCTACTCTCCAGTAGTTCAGGTTATCTTGAATTCTTCAGAGCATTACATATAAACAGAACTCATGTAACTCATGTACATCTTTTTTTAGTGCAATTGGGGCTTGACCCTCAAGAGCTTTCTACCACTGAGCTACTTCTCTAGCCCATTTACTTTTTTATTTATTTATTTATTTATTTTTGAGACAGGGTCTCGTTTTGTAGTTCAGGGTGGCCCTGAGCTCAGCCTCAAACTCACATCACAGCAGTCCTCCTGCCTCTGCCTCCCGAAGGCTGGGATGACAGGCGTGAGCCACCACGCCCGGTACTGTGGTATGTGGTACTGGTTACTGCTGGGTGTGTCTCCACACCCAGTATTGTATGTGGTTACCAGGGATCAAACCTGGGTCCTTGCGCTTGCAAGACAGGCACCATAACCACTCAGCTAAATCCCCAGCCCTCCTTTTTTAATTTTTGAATTTTTATGTATTTAGGTTTGTTTGGTTTTGTGGTACTAGGGATTGAACCCAGGGCCTTTCCACTGAACTATTCCTCGGCACTTTTTTATAAATTTTGAGACAGACCCTCACTAAATTGCCCAAGCTGGTCTCAAATTTGTAATCCTTCTGCCTCAGCCTCCCAGACTGTTGAGATTATAGGTGCATGTCTTCATGGCCTACCTTTGTGAGATCTGGAAATACTTTTCTAACTTTCATTGTTTGCAAATTTTGTTCTGATAATGTATATTTTTTCTTATTTAGGAAAATTGTGGCTGAATATGAAAAGACCATTGCCCAAATGATTGGTAAGGAGGAAGCTTTCTCCTTGGATATGAGCCACAGGCTCCATCTGATGTTCTGGCTGTTCTGGTCTGGGAGGATCATAAAGAGCCAGCGTCTCCTCCTCACAGTTGTCAAGACAGACACATTCAGGGTCTGGCGGGGCCTCTCCCTTTTAGTGCAGTGATAGCAAACCTTTTAGAGACTGTGTATCTAAAACGCTACCCCAAACCCACTTACTTACCACACTCCGCCAGCGCTGCAGTGTGCGACCTGAACGCTGAGGGTTCCATTAGGAAAATGGCTGTTAGCCGATGCTCGGCTGCTGGTGCTTGAGTGCCGACAGTGCTCTGTGTGCCCGCTGTGGCCTGTCACCAGTCTCAGCCCTCTCCCCTCGCTCGTGATGGCCGGAGGGCTGCCTAGCTCTGGATCTGTCCCTGTCTCTCCTCTGGAGTCTCCAGGGTGTATGTGGACCTCTCTCCTTTCCTCCCTCTCCCACTCTCCCTGTCTCTGACACATAAGCATTGTATTTATTTATGGGTTACAGTGTGAGAATTGCAAACATGAATACAATATGTAATGATTAAACCAGGGTAACTTAATACTTTCATCTCAGATATTTAACATTTTGTATTTCCCGTATTCTAGTACTTTATAAAATATGTAGTAAAGTGTCACAGACCATGGTCACCCTGCTGTGCGGTAGCACCCTAGAACTTGTTCCTCCTATCTCCCTGTATTGGGCTCTCACTACCCAGCCTCCCTCTCTCCTCACTTCCTCCCATCTCACTGACCACTGTCCTGTTCTCTACTTCTGTGAAATCAACTTGTTAGCTGCTACATGTGACCAAGAACATGCAGTGTTTGTCTTTCTGTGCCTGCCTCATTCCACTTAGCATACGGTTCTCTGATCAGGTTCTGTTTTACGTGGACGCTAATCCTACCTCTGCCCTGGTGACCTAATTACCTCCTTCCCCAATTCTGTACCCGGAGGAGTAGATCTCCACCTGTGAACAGAGGGGCGGGGAGTGTAAACATTGAGGTAAGATGACTTCAGATCATGACACAGATCTGCTCGTCAGCCACTTCCTCTATGGTAGCTGTGTGCTGTTAAGGTCGCTGCACACCCTGAATTGTGACTCCCAAAACCTTGTTCCTAAGGAATGTAGAGGATTAGTGGCCGCAAGCCCCTAGGCAGAGCCTGCTCATCAGCTTACAAGTGTGCAGCTTTGTCTCGTGTGCTCCTGTTTAAAAACACCTTATTTGATACATACGGCTCATTTATTAGCATTGAACTCACCGCCAACTCCTGTCTGAGTGAGTTTGCTTACCACATGTATTAAGGCATATAACAGCTTCTTCTGCTTCAGAACACTAGTCAGCACTTGAGCACCACCATTTGGGTCATTTTGATTAGCAAGGTCTTCAGCTAAAAACACTAGACTGCAAATGTGGCACTAGTAGACTACAGAAAGTTCACTTGTTCGTGGTATGGAACATGAGGCAGAACACCTTGCTCACCCTCAAGTGAGACTGTGTGCATCAAAGGAATAAAAACTGTAGTCTTAGGTCCAAAAATGACTGCAAAAGCCTGTGAGTTTTGATAGATTTGAGCAAGTGGGCAAACTGTTAGAGACAGTAAGTAGGATCCACTGTAATCACTTCCGTTCTGTGAGAAGCCATCTGTGTGCAGTGGCCAGTGTGTTGTGTACCACTGCATCCCTGGCACTTGCTCAGTGGAGTCCTCTCCTGATGCACTGTCTCTGCCTACTGTTCTAACATTGCAGCGGTAGAACCCTTAGCAGGGTTCTGATTGTTCTTTTTGGTTTGTTGATATTTCCCTCCGTCAGAGCTGAGGTACCTTACAGAGCATGGTGTTCTGTGGTCCTCCACTGCGCTGAGGGCCTCTGCTAGTGAGTACGGTCAGGGTTGGCTCCCTAGGTCAAAGCAGGTCTGATTTTCCATGAATTGTGTACCTTAGAATTTCTGCTGTTTACATCACCAAAAGCCTTCCTGCAGGGCCTTTGTCATATTGTCCACTGTGTGCTCACTTCCCCAGTGGCTTCCTGGGTCCCACCTCAGTCTTTCAAGTCTCTGCTTAGCTCTGGCCTCAGAGGGAGGCCCCTCCCTACTACACCAGCCCCTCTGCTGCCCTGTCCCTGTCTCCCTGGTTGGCCTTTCCCCACACCTTGTTACCTGTGTCCTCCCTGCTGGAATGCAAGTCCTTAAGAAGAAAATTTTATAATACTTATGGTTGTGCCCCCACCACCGAGAACCCAGCTTGGCTCGCAGAGTAGCTGTTAGCTCTCTGCGGAATAAACATGCCAGAATAACCAGCCGTTGCTTTTGACTGTGATTCCCAGAAGATGAACAGAGGACCAGCATGACTTCGCAGAAGAGCTTTCAGCAGCTGACCATGGAGAAGGAGCAGGCACTGGCTGACCTCAGCTCCGTGGAAAGGTCCCTCTCTGACCTGTTCAGAAGATATGAGAACCTGAAAGGTGTGTTGGAAGGCTTCAAGAAGGTAAATGTCCTTTACTGTGTGTCCCCTGACTAAGGGAGTTAACTTGGTATGGATCAGTGCACATGTGGGTACAGGGCTGGGCAGATGGCCTTTCAGTAGGGCTCAGGGCCTCTCGGTTTGTGTCTTCTCTGGTGAAGATGGCTTTTTTCTGTTTTCTCTCTGTGGTTGTCCAGGTGGCAGCTGGCCCATGGGGTGGTACGTGTAGATCATTTTTACTGGACCACACACCAGTGAACCCCAGACATAGCCACACTAGTCAGACAGAGGACAGAGGACAAGGCCTGGAGCCCTTGCAGGGTTAGAACTCTTAGCAGGGTTCTAATTGTTTTTTTTGGTTTGTGTTTTGGTGGCACTCGAGAGTGAACTTTCTTCACATCAAGCTACACCCAGCACTTTTTTATATCAAGATAGAGTTGCTCAGGCTGGGCTTGAACTTAAGATCCTTCTGCCTCAGCCTCTCAGTGTGCTGGATTGCAGGAGTGTGCCCCTACACCTGACTTGAGTGTTTTGTTGTTGTTGTTTTTGTTTTTTGATACCAGGGATCGAAGTTGGAACCTTGTGCTTTTGGGGCAGGCACTGAAGCCACTGAGCTAAATCCCCAGCCCAAGAGTGTTCTTGCTCACTCACCTTTTCAGTATTAGAAAAGCAAGAAAGATTCCATATCTCTTAAAAACCCAATCTGCATATTCTAGAAGAAGTTAAATATAATTTAGTTGTATGTTATCAGTAACATATATTTGCAGTACTGAAAATTGTGTGTGTATGTGTGTGTGTGTGTGTGTGTGTGTGTGTGTGTGCGCGCGCGCGCGCGGGTGCATATGCATGCTGCTAGAGTTCCCACCTGGGGCCATGCACATGGTAGGTAAGCACGTTACTACTGAGCCATGGCCCTACCCTTTGAAATTCTTTATTTTCTTCTGAAATAAAAATGAAGAGTGGGCAAACCACCATTTAGTTTTGAATAAGTGCCTTCCTTAAAGAGTGTATCGGTAGAGCTGAACCCCACTGTGTGATACTGAGTGTCAACGAAGGAAGAAGTTGTATAGAATGTGTTCAGTTAGAATTGCGTGTGCCTGTTCATATCTGAATTAAATTTTTTCCATTTAAAAAAAAATTCTGATACATAGTATATTACTAGTAGAAGAAAAACAAAATCACCTGTTTATTTTTTAATTTTCATTTTGGAACAGAATGAAGAAGCCTTAAAAAAATGTGCTCAGGATTATTTAGCCAGAGTCAAACAAGAGGAGCAGCGATACCAGGCCCTGAAAACTCACGCAGAGGAGAAACTAGACAGGTGAGAGTGCGCAGTGTGCTGTTGTGTTTGCTGTGTGTAAGATGAGTCCCATGGCGTGGTCAGGCAGGGCTCTGACTCGGCACTGTCACGTAGCTGTTCCTCGAACCCCAGCTGCGGGGCCCACAGGTACACTGCTAAATAGGAATTTCACTTTTCATAGTGCTGGAGAAAGACTGGCAGGAACTTCTGTGTTTTGTTCTTGGTACTGAGGATCGAGCTCAGCTTCTTACGCTTGTGAGGCAGCTGTGGAACCACTCAGCTACATCCCAGGCTAGTATTTTGTTTTCAATCTAAAGTTAGCCATGTACATCTGCTGCATGTGTTCCTATTTGTAAAAAATCATGCTTTTCCTTCTCCTTGTTCCTGTTGGTATTACTATAATTTTGTGAGACATCAGCAAATTATTGATACTCTTTCCCTCTCCTCCCCTCTCTTCCCCTCCCCTTTTCAGTATTAGAAAAGCAAGAAAGATTCCATATCTATAGTTTTATAGATGATCTGTTTCAATTTTGTATAGGTTTGGGGTTTAATCATGAGTGGATGTTGAATTTTGTCAAATGCTTTTTCTGTATCTATTGAGATTATTGTGTCCTTGGCTCTGTTAACTTGACGTGTTACATTTATTCATTTGCATATGTTGAACTATCCCTGGAGTAGTCCAGCTTGGTCACGGTATAAAACCTTTTTGATGACTGGCTACGTTGTTTACAGTATGTTATGGAGGGTTTTTGCATCCCCGTCCATTAGGAGCATTGTCTTGTAGTTCTCTTTTTTGGTCAGATCCTTCTCTGGTTTTGATACCAGGCTAATGCTTGCTTTCAGATGAGTCTGAGAGTGTTTCCCTTCCAGTTTCATTAAAGACTTTGATGAGCACTGGCATTAGATCTTCTCTAAATTTCATGTGAAATTCAGCCGTGAATCCTTCAGGAGTTGGGCTTTGTTGATATTTTTTATTATATCTTCAGTTTCGCTGAATGACACTGAGATATTTAAAAATTTTTTTATCTTCTTGATTCATCTTCAGTAATTCTAGGAATCTATTTTTAGATTTCTTTTGTATTTTCCATCTTATTCAAATATAGGTTCTCGAAGTAGGTATTAATGATCTTCTGAATTTATCAAGGATCTGTTGTGATTTCATCCTTTTTGTTTCTAATTACATGGATTTGAATCTTTTTTTTAAAATAAGGTTCGCTAAGGGTTTGTCAATTTTATTTAATTTTTGAAAGAATCGATTTGATTCACTGAATTTTTGGGGGATGGTACTTTTTAAAAATTTTCATTGTATTCCTGTTCTGATTTATTTATTTATTTATTTATTTTTTTTTTTTTTTTTTTTGAGACAGGGTCTTGCTTTGTAGTTAAGGCTGGCCCTGAGCTCAGCCTCAAACTCACATCACAGCAGTCCTCCTGCCTCTGCCTCCCGAGTGCTGGGATTATAGACGTGAGCCACCACGCCCGGCACTGGTATGTGGTACTGGTTGCTGCTGGATGTGAGTCTCCACACCCAGTATTGTTATGTGGTTACGGGGGATCGAACCAGGGCCTTGCGCTTGCAAGACAGGTGCCGGCAGTTTAGTTATTTTATGTTAAAAATATCCATCTGCCTGTAAATTCCCTTTCAGAAGTCTCTCTGCAATCTCCTTGTGGACTTTAATTCTTGCTTCAGATGCTTGCTAGGTCCCAGGAACCCACTTTTCTCTTTCTTTTCTTCCTCATGTTGTTATATTCCAGCATCTAGACACCAAATCTTGGAGATACTGTTTCCCTGATGTTCACCACTCCAGCATCTTCCTGGAAGTCCCTCAAAGTCAAAAGATTTTTGAAAGGGATGAGTGATTTAAAAAGGACAACAGCTCAGCATGATACTGACAAAAAAACAGACCCGAGGTTCATTAAAACAGAATAGAAGATGCACGAACAACTCCAGACACATCCAGCCCCCTTTGACAAAGGTCCCAAACACCCTTACTGGCAGAAAGATAGTCTCTTTAATAAATGGTGCTGGGAAGACTGGCATTTCATATACCAAAGATTGAACCTAGCCCTATCTCTCTGACCATGCATTAACTCTAAATCAAAATGGATCAAATATCTACATACTTAAAACAGAAACACTAACTCTGCTGGAAGATAGAATAAGTAAAACTCTAGAAGACATAGGCAAAGACTTTATGAACAAAACCTCAGTCACACAGGACACTTTACAAAGAATCAACAACTGGGATCTGATCATTCTGATCATATTAAAAAGATTTTGCTTATTGAAAGAAACCACCAACAAAATGAAGAGACAGCTCACAGAATGGGAAAAGATTTTTATGAGCTCTTCTTCTGACAAAAAGAACTAATCTCTAGATATATATAGAACTAAAATAAAGTCAGACCCTTCAAATTTAAAGGCCCAATTCAAAATTGGGCATCTGAAATGAGTAGACACTTCTCAGATGAAGAAGTAGAAACAGTAAATAAAAATATGAAAAAATGTTCGACATCAGTGGTCATTTGAGAGAAGCAAATTAAAACAAAGCTGAGATTCCATCTCCAGAAAGAATGGCTGTCATCAAGAAATAAACCAATAACAAGTGCTGGTGAGGCTGTGGAGGAAAAAGCACCTTTCTCCACTGTTGGTGAGAATGTAAACTGGTATAGCCACTGTGGGAATAAATATGGAGATTTCTCAGAAAATTAAAACAAGAGATTTCATTGGACCCAGTGGTGCCCCTTCTAGGTGGTATCTTCCTGAAAGAGTTAAAAGCATCAGACCACAGTGATATTATGTACACCCATGTTTGTAGCAGCACAAGTTTTTAATAGCTGAATCTTGAAAACAACCTGTCAGCAGATGAATGGATAAAGAAAACATGGTATTTATGGAGAACTAATCTGCTGTTAAAGAAAGATAAACTTAAATCATTTTGATGTACTTCAAGACCACAATTTTAAGTGAAATTAATCAGACAAATAAGTTTAAATATTGCATTGTTTCTCCTGTGAGAAACTCAAGGGAGAGATACATAGCAAGATAGGATAGATATTGGGAAATAGGAAGAACTTGCTGAAATGGAAAGAGGAAAAGAAGAAAGGGCAAGATCAAGGGAAAGAAGGGAGAAGGGATTCAAAAAATAAAACAGAAGGGAAAATATGGAACCAAAGCTTCTATAAGTGAAGAGGGAAAGGACAGAAAGAAGGGGAAGAGAAGGAGTGGGAAGAAAGAATTAAGACTTATCATGTAGAGGTGCAAATTCCTTGTGATGAATGTGATCATTTTGTATGGCAGATAAGTACTAATGCAAATAAAGAAGGGCTGGGGATGTGTCCCAGTGCAGACTCTGGCTTCCATCTCTAGTAACTCAAAAAAAAAAATGCACATCTCTGATTGCCAGTGAGGTTTTAGCACCCTTTCATGAGTTAACTGGCTGTTCGCAACTAACATTTACAGTCTTTGAGATGTTTTCTCTCTCTTTTTCTTCTTCTTTTTTGGTACCAGAAATTGAACGTGGCAGCACTGAACTACACCCCCTGTCCCTAGGATTCCTCCTGTGTCTCACTTTGAGATCTGCGTCACAGATAGTGATGGTTAGCATCCTCTCTTCAGCTCTGTTAATCCTTACTGTGACCCAGGCCCACGTTGGAGAAGCTGACTTTAATTCCACATTCTTATGAAATACAGCTTTTGAAGAATTGTGTACTGTGGAAATTTCCTTAGCAGTTGTGTGATAGTTGAATTTTTATTCATTAGAATTGAATGACGTCAGTCAGTGATGCCTGTCTTTTTTTCTGGTCATGTGTCAGTCTTACGGAAGTCATCCTGACTCCAGCTGTGCCTGAGGCCTAATGTAGACATTTTGTCTCTTTTCTATAAACAAACACCATCCACAGAGCCAATGAAGAGATCGCTCAGGTTCGCACAAAAGCAAAGGCTGAAAGTGCGGCTCTGCACGCCGGACTCCGGAAAGAGCAGATGAAGGTGGAATCCCTGGAGAGAGCCCTTCAGCAAAAGGTACAGTCAGCGGTTCAGTCCAGACTGACTTCCGAGCCCGTCAGCGCCAGGCCTGGGGGTGCTGTTTACCCAGCTCTGTGAACTGACTTGGAGGGAAGCAAACAAGGCTCGCCCGCCTGGCACATTATCTGAGAATCATCCTGTGTGGCAGCAGCACACAGGAAGTTGGAGTTTTCCCTGAAGTTCAGGGAATCCAGCACTTCCTTGTCAGCGTCCTGAGGCTACCTTTCATTCCTTCTTGTTTATTTCTTACGCAGTAGTACATGAAGTTATCTTCCCCCTTGGTTGCTTCAGATCACTGGTTCTCAATTAGGGGTAATTGCGCCTGTCAGAGGACATTAGGCAATGTCTAGGGATTAATTGGTCGTCACGACTGGGAGATTCTACTAGTGTCGAGTGGGGAGAAGCTAGTGACACTGCCAAGCACCCCGTCGGGTGAAAGATGGCCCCACCCCAAAGTGTGGCTGCCCAGCATGTCAGCAGTGCTGTTGTGAGAGCTCTGCTGGGGTTAGCCAAAGTCCATGGAAGCAGCAGCCTGCTTCTTGCCACCTGGCAGTCGCTAGCTTCGCTCTTCTCCATCACCAGTATTTCACCTACCCGTCTCCACTTAGCAGTGCGCCTGTGACGTCCTTTGAAGTAGAGTTAGTGTCTGGTGGTGCTTCAGTATCTGTGAACTCCTCAGACCCCAGAATATTGGTGCCTGGGAGAGAGAGATGCAAGTAATTGTTTTTAGCAAGTACCCCTAGTACTTTCTGTGGTATCAAGAAAACTTGGGAACTAAGAGGTTAATGATCAGGCTTCACAGGGCAGGTGGCCACGTCTACCTCACTCAGTCTAAGCCTTCTACTGTGAGTGAAAGCACATTTTCCTGGGGAATGGTATGTGGGCTTAGAAGATCCCAAATGCAGAAAAATGAATTATTTGGGAGAGTCTAGCCAATCTTGGGACTCTAGCTGTCATTGTATTTATCTTAGAACACAAAAGTGGCCTGCACAGTCATATCCTCTGTCTTTCAGAACCAAGAAATTGAAGAACTGACAAAAATCTGTGATGAGCTAATTGCAAAGCTGGGAAAGACTGACTGAAACTCCTCCCATCAGCTCAGCAGATCTCCTCTTGGCCGCTTCTGTCGTGACCACAATTAATCTTGCCTTATCCAGAAATAATCACCCCTTTGCAGAGAAAAAAACAAATACTTTATAGAAAGCACACGCCTCCTGCTGCCCGCCCCGCTTTGCTGCTGATGCAAGAGCCCCAGAGGAGACCAGAGCGTGGGCCCTGGGTGACGGAGCATGGACCTGATGGCCGGCATCTTGCTGGCTTTGCCTGCAGTCCCGTGAGCTAGGCCCCCGAGGGTGGTCTGTGGTTTCTGTCTTTCCATCCTCTCATCCTCTTTACTTCCCCCAGATTTGTTTAATTTGTGATTTTGTGGCTACTGTTCATGGTCGTCTCTCCCACCATCATCTCTCTTGATCTGTTAATTTTCACTATCAGCGTCTTCACCACAGGAGGCAGTTTGGCCAGTTGTTAGTTTCAGCTTATAAATAGGAAGTACCCTGTGTACCCAGTGTACATTGTCACTTACACATCTACAGATGTTGCTGTTCTTCCCATGGAGTCATATCAGTGAAGTGCATCTCTTTAGAAGAGCGTATTTCCAAAAATGTGAAACTTAATTTGAAACAGAGCTCCGGCTCCAAATGCCGGTTTCAAAATACGAGGGCCAACTGCTATGGTACATGTCTGTAGTCCCAGCTACTCAGGAGGCTGAGGCAAGAGGATTCCTTGAGCCCATGGGTTTGAAATCAGCTTGGGCAACTTGGAAAGCTTTGGCTCAAAAGAGAAGAGAGAGAGGGAGCTTACAAAGGTAAAGGTTGCAGAGGGTTTCATAGCTGGGGAGTCTTTGCCGTACTGTTTTGTTGGCCTGGTATTTGGATGTCCTCACACGTGATAGCAGTTAGTCTTAGAATTTAGCCGTAAGTTGTCAGTGCTGTGCACAAGCAGCAGCACAGGACTCACTCAGCTCAGGTTGGTAAATGTGCTCTGGGAGCCTTTAATCCCTTCTGCCTCCATTTTTTAATACAGATCCAACATCTCACCTTTGGCATCTGTTTGAAATGTGCCAAGAAAATTACTTGTGAAAGTAGACTAGATGATCTTATTTAACGAAAAGGTAATGGTAGCCCATTGCTGATGATAAGGAACAAGCAGCATTTTTTTGTTTGTTTTTACAGGGTTGGCAGGTTGCTCATCAGATGTTAGATGCATATATCTTTTCACACTTAGGATAGAATTTTAACAAAGCAGGCAGTAGAAATCATGTAAGCCCTTCATGTCTCAGCGTATTGTGAGTATTTTTGAACAAAAACAGCTGAACACCAAGGAGGACACGTGAGGAGAAGTCCATGCTAACAAAGCCAACTCCTCAGGCTCCTGCCGGCCTTGGTTCAGAGTGGTGGGCACTGACGCAGAGACCCACACTTTCCATTTGATAGGCCAAACCAAATCTGTGCAAGTGTTTGGAGCCCTCCTTTGTCTTCCCACACCCTGAAAGGCTTCATGGTGGTATGCACTGTATTCAGTGCCTGTGCTTTCCTACTTCTCTTGTAAAACTATTGCATGAGCCAACGTCAGCCATGACGCGTGCCTCATAGAAACCTCTGTAGTTTCTGAGCGTGAATATTTCCCTAGCAGTGTGTTATTCACGTGGGTGCAATCTTTAGGCCCAGGGAAGTCAGTAATGTCTTAAAGCCAAAAGTCATGTTTCACCAATACACATTTATTATAATTGGTGCTTAGGCTGTATTTTAAAGCCTACTGTCTTAACATTTTGTACAAAAAAAAAAAAAAAAGAACAAGAACAAGTTTTCTGTGGTTAGAGAAGTGGCTTGACAATCATTTGGGCTTGGAAGCAGTCACAGTGGTTTATTATTAACGCTGACCCCCTATCCTAGTCTCAAGTACAAGTGTCTCCTGGTGGTGTGACCACTTTCCTCTTAGTCCTTTCCTGCAAGGGCATCGATGCCACAGTTTGCAGAAACATTACAAAACCCCCTGCTGTATTTTGTTGACGTCTCCATATTTACTTACTTTATATCAATCTGTTTTAAGAGTATAAGGCCTATGATGGTTAGTCACTTTCCTTGTTTTCTTTTCAAAAATTTTTTTGCACTGCTAGAGATCAAACCCAGCGTCTTGGACAAGTTAGGTGAGCACTCAACCACTGAGCTCCATCCCAGCCCCGTGCACATCTCAAGCTTATTGTGTACTCCAGGACACATGCTGTGACTAGGGCAGAGCTGACGACAGTCCTTCTCTAGCACACTAGCCCAAGGGACGCCCCGAAGATGAGGGAGGGCCTGCACAGCAGCTTTCGCACAGGAGCGCAGAGGGCCTCACTGGAGACGCTGCCTCTGGCCTCCCCATCAGGACCGTGATGAGGAATGTCCGCCAGCCTCATCGATAGGTCCTCTCCAGCGAGAGAACCATACCTTTACAGCTAGCACGTCAAGATAATTACTAGGCAAAAGCTGGGCATGGTGGGCTAGACCTGTAATCTTAGCACTTCGGGAAGCTGAGGCAGGAGAATCATAAGCTCAAGTTCTCTCAGCATTTTAAAAAGGGCTGCAGATGTAGCTCAGTGTAAAGGCTGTGAGTTTAATACCAAAAAAAGGGGGGTGGACGGGATAAACACACTAGGCAAAATGAAGAATATCTCTTTTCTTTAAAAATAAGTGCGGTACCCTCCCCCATCAAAAAAAAAAAAAAAAAAAACCTGTTTTGCACTGTGGCAAATAAGAACATAATCTAGGGCAGTGATTGGGAACTTCTTAGAGCTGTCCGTGATACAAACAGCCAGCCTTGTGGCACCCCTGCCATAGGTTTGCCACCACTGATCTAAGGTCTGCTTCAGTACGTGTGAGGGCCAAGTACTTGTTAGTTAAAACAGAAAACCTGTTCCAAAAGTAAAAGGGGAACAGAAGGAAGCTGCAGATGAGATAGGGCTTGCGAGTCGCCGTGTGATCTTGTTGAGACTGAGTCCAGAGCCACTTCTTCAGCTTCTCACTTGGCCAAAACAGGACTGCTTTGACCCAACAGGCTTTGGTACAGGTTGAGCGGATTCCTGTGTGCTTGAGCAGTCAGTCACGGGCACACCTACCCTTGACCTCTTTGCAGAAGCCCCTTGAACCAGTGACCTGCCCCGCTATGGTGTGAAGAGCTGCTCTGGAGACCCTGAGATGCTCGGGGTTTGGCCTCTGCAGACCTGGCCAGACCGCAAATGCTGCAGTGCGTGGTCTCGGAACCTGAGGTCTCTGCGGTCTCTGACTTCCCCACTGCTCGCACTCAGGACATAGGTGCGTGCACCCAGTGCTCGAGGCTTAGCGGCCCTGCGCCGTGCCACCTTGTCACTGACAGGGTGCACAGGGCTCCCGGGGGAGTCAGAGGGACTCAGCACATCCTCTGCTAGCGGACCGAGGGTCCCAAAGCCCCTTTCTTTCCTTTCTGGTTTTTGTTGCTCTGACAGCCATCTCTTGAGTTGTCCGTGACTACTGCTTCCTTGAAGTGCTGTGACCCTATACACTTGTTCTCAGACTTGGATTTCCTTGTCCTCTTGTTGGGAAGAGAGAAACTTGAGTACTGAAAGATTAAATGATTCAGGCGAGAGATTTTAAAGTAAAGATGTATATATTCCGAAGACTTTTAAAAATAGATAACAGATTTCTATGTGCTTCTTAAAGAACAAACATATAGTCTGGCCATTCCAGAATGTCAAGCCAAAGGTCTAAGAAGTCATGTTCTTTCAGAGATTTTAATTAAGAAGTACTTGGAGGAGATTTCTGTCCAAAAAGCTTTCACTGGGCTCCAGATTCCAGCTATTTTTGAAAAGCAGTTTATGAGACTGGGAGTATAGCTCAGCAGAGGGGTGCTTGCCCTGTGTGTGAGACCTGGGGTTCCCTCTGGGGCTGTGCAAACAGAAACAGTAGTTTACCTTTTAGTCCTTGAATCTCACCCAGTAAAGATAGAAGAATCGAGGCAGCAGGCTCCTCTGTCAGGGTCTCCTCTGGCTATGGACACATGGCAACCTTCTCCCTCGTGCTAGAGCTTGCGTTCTGGAGACTAAAGATTGCACTTTTCGTAGGTTTTCGTCCAATGCAATCCCATTTTGTGCCTCTTAGCATGCAATTAGATTTGGACAAACACGATTCCTAAGGAATGACCTTATTAACTATAATATGGTTACACTATTATATAAATATATATTCTGGTTATAGTTCTAATATGGAGATGTGTGCGATGCAGCCTGTGGCAGTCTTTATAACACTCTTAACTTGTCCAGAAGAGGTTGGCCGGAGTCCACGTGGCCTAGAGCTTCCCAGTGTCAGCTCTTCACTTGGCCAGTTGGGCTGTCACTGTCTCTGCCTCTGCTTACTGGTGGCTTCTGGAATACACAGTACTTCAAACAGTATTCCCTGCTCATCAACTGATAGTGTAGATGTAGGCATAGTTTTCAGAAGCCTCACCCAGTGCAGACGCGGGCAGCCTGTCTATCAGTCCACACCCACGATGTGGGCCTCTGCCCTGCCCAGCCTGGGGACCGGAGCCAGGCACTTGTGCACCTCAGAGGTACCAGTAGACTTCTCTGTGCTGTGAGCAAGTGTGCGTTTGCCAGTAGATCCCCCGTACTCAAGTGCTGACAAGTAGACGTCCGCTGCACATCTGCTCTGCTGTGTCCCACGGCACCCTGGGTCGTGTGAGGAGCCCCGCATCGGGAGGGGTAAGCGCTGCTTTGACTACTGCTGTCGGGATTGTGTTGTGTGGAATAATCATCTACATAAATTTTATATGCATAGTAATTTCCCTTTTTATATGTCAGGTAAATATTTGTAAAAGTTATACTCACACAAATGAAATTATTATAATGATTACTAATATATTTTTTTCCATGTTTCATTGCCTGAATAAATACTGTTTACCACTGTTAGATCTGTGTGTGTATCGTTGTTGATTCCTCGTGACTGGAAGTTGTTTTATACCCAACTGTGAGAATTTATGGCAGCTTCAATGTTATGAATTCCATGTTTGTCTAAAAATAGAAGCTTTTCCTTATGCTTATTTTGTGGAGTTTTATGCAACCGGCTGGGTGTGTAATGAAAAACAAAACGAACTTTTGGATTCGGACCTTGTCATAAATATCTGTGACCGCATCCTTGCAGTTTCTGGCTGGGGTTCTCAGTTTTACTGAGACCGCTCGTCTGCCCTGGCCTTTCCCTAGAGCCTCATCCTGTGTGTCCTGACTGTTGGAAAGCCGCTTTATACCCTGCTGGAGACGGTTGATGTTTTATCAGGTGTTTCTCCTACGCTGACACCAGGAAAGCTTTCTTCGGTATTGGCCGGGCCAGCTCTGTGCCTCTGTGCTTCCGGAGCCAGAGCAGAGGAGGAGGCGTCACAGACTGTCCCTCAGCAGCGGGAGGGTGGTCTGGACCGTCTAGTGAGGGCTTGCCTCAGAAGAAAGACAGTGGAAGGTGGACAAGGGCTCTGTTGCACAGTGTGGCAAGGTGCGAAGGAAACCTTGCTGTCACTCTTGGTCCCCGGCCACCTACCCACAGCCTGGAAGTCGTGTTCCACCAGCTCCTGAGCTCACAGGCGCTGAAGAAGGCACTGCTACCCTTGGGAAAGGCAGGGAAGGCTCATTTCCAGTCACCGAAAAATGCGGATGGAAGCTCACCCCTAGAGAACTTTATTCTTAGATAACTGAAGACCACCACCATTTTCCACCTATTATTAACGCTGACTTTTAAAACTAGGGGACCATAAGGTCATCTCAGTAAAAGCAGCCCTTTTCTGTGCTTGGCTGCGATCATGCCAGGCAGGCACTCTGCACTGAGCTGTGCACTGCAGCCCTAGTGTTCCCATAGTGCGTGTGTCACCGTACACTGAAGGGTGAGTATTGGTTTATGAAGTCGCAGATAGGAGTATGTGTGTACTCGGTCATGAAAATACTGACTTCTTGCTGTGGCTGTAGTCAAAGTGTAAAAATGCCCTGTTAGGCAACTTAGTTCCTTTTATCATCTAAACTGAGGCCCAGAGGCAGGAGTGATGGCAGCCCGAGTTGTATGTGAGTGAATACTGTTGTCCTCAAAATGGGCAAGAAAAATTAATAGACCTTTTAAATTCTCAAAATCCAAGTCCTCCCAGGTGTGGACAGTATTTATATCACCTCAGCGAGTAGGCACTGACCAGTAGAGTAAGTTCCCAAGCTAGAGCTGAGAACATGTGTAAGTTGGATTCATTCATATCTGAAGTTGGATTTATTCATATCTTATATACTACTGCTGTGAGAGTTTGCAGCTTGAATACTTGTAAATCAGGGACTTTGTATATTGTTATAGGGGGGAATAGATGTAACTCCCAAACCTGCTAGATGTCCAAAGCATAAGCTGGTGTTCTCTAAAATCGGAGAATGGATTCTAGGAATGATGGAGGTTAGGAGCAGGAAAAGCTTATTGAGAGACAGCCTTTACCTGAGAGACACAAGGGAGACTGAGACTGTCGCCCACTCACCCCATTCCTCAGAGGTCTTTTATGGGACAAAGCAACGAGGGGAGGCGAGTTCAAGGTGGGACAAAACTAGTCAGCTGGTAAGATTGCAAGTTTAGTTGCTTAGGTAATAACAGTCCAGTGAGAAATCACAAAGTGGACAAAACTGATCAATTAAGATTATAACAAGTCTGTTCACTTAGGTAACGTTGATTAAATTGGGATTCAGTGGGAGAGCAGGTCATGTACGCGAGGATTTTTAGTGGTCTTTCCTGAAAGAGGCAAGACCTTGCCGCCCTGCCCCCACTCAGGTAACTGAGACCGATTTAGAATCTCAGTCACTTCTGTTTAGCCTTGTGGGAAGCGGAGGCTGTGATAGTTTCTCTTCTTTTACAGTGCTGGCCTTCAGTGAACGTGTCTAGACTGTCCATGTTGGCTTCCCACAGGCCAGCCTTGTCTAACTGCCTGCAGATATCTAACTACACTAGTATCAGATTGATGACTACTTTTTTGACTTTTTCAGACAGGTCTCACCATGTAGTGTAGGCTATGTAGTTCTAACTCATGGTGATCCTCCTGCCTCAGCCTTCCATGTGCTGGGATTGTAGGTATGCA
Organism: Petromus typicus; assembly: GCA_004026965.1. Classification (NCBI taxonomy): domain Eukaryota; kingdom Metazoa; phylum Chordata; class Mammalia; order Rodentia; family Petromuridae; genus Petromus; species Petromus typicus. Next base: position 69,394 of record PVIR01003146.1, read on the forward strand.
GTGTCACCTGTGTAAGAAGGTAAGAAGGTGGATTCTTCATTCATTCGCCAAATACAACATCAGTGCATTTGAAGAGTGAAAGGGAAATGTGAAAAACTAAGGGATAGTTGATTAAGGAAAAATCATTTTTGGTTTGCTTAATAGAAGTGCTATGCTACTGAAAGCATTCCTTTCCCAGAAGAAAGCCATTCCTTGTCTGCCTTTCTTTGGCTCAGTCATGTTATAGGCTGTTCTGAGTGTATCATGACAGCTGAGGGGTTGAGAGCACCATAGTGTTCTGGGAGACAGCTAAGTTAGCTAAGTGGTCTGAGCTCCAGAATTAATGCCAGCAACAGTAGAGACACATTCACTGAAGGTCAGCATTACAAAAAGAGAAAAAGTACTGCCTTCATTTCCCCTGGAGATAAATAACGGTGATTGATATTCTAAATTGACATCCCTCTCCCAGCCCGTTTCCTGTCTAGAAATCCCTTGTTTGTTCTGTGTATGTGACCTGTTTTCCCCTTTGGTCTCCTTTTCATCAGTGTCACCTGTAATAGTTCTGTCCCATCTTATGCCCACCTAGGATTTCGAGTTGGGTCTTGTTAGCTATAGTTCTTTTGCAGTCACAGGGATTGAATTTAAGACCTTGCACTTGCCAGGCAGGTCTGCAGTCCTGAGTGACATCCCTGGCAGTTGGCTATAGTCTTGTCCCACTGTTACCCACCCCCACGCCGTGGCTTTGCTCCATAAAAACCCTCTGGCCACCTGTGCTTCCAGATGGTCCCAGGTAGAGATTTAACCCTTGAAGCATCCTAGAAGCAACATGACAACATGTTTCCTGTGCGGGTTCACTGAGAAGTCCTGGCCAGTGTCTCTCTAAGGACACTGAGATCTGCCTGTGGGCAGGAGAGAGACTTTGAAGATGTGTACAGGAGCCTGAGCCTCCAGTTGACCAGCCTGAGGTACAGCCAGCCCTCAAAATGATTTGAGCTCGTAAGTCACAGGTCCACTGTAAATGACCAGCATCCCTGAGCACTGGAGCTTACGGAAGTTCTCAGAGGCTGGGAGTGTCATTTGGCCTGCTGCCTCCTACCCTGTGAAAGGCCTCGGGGTCCACCCCCAGCACCACTAAAACAAATTCACATAGTGACTCCTCCCTGGACCAAGTGGTTGCAATTTATTAGGCATCTCAAAATAACAAAGCTTTGGAAACTTAGAACTGCTTGACTTTGTTCTTTAATTGAGGCTAAACGGTAGAGAAGTTGAAAATTCGCTGGAGAGGAATGAAAATCCGATATGTGTTACATTCCATGAAATGAGGTTTCCGTGATGCCCGCTTTTCCTTTGCCAAAATGCCTGGTCCCTTTGAAGGCGTGACCCCGGAACGGACTGAAGGTGCACCGAGCTGACAGAAGTTCATTCTCTCATCCCACTGACATGAGAAGGCTCCTGACCCTCATGTTGGGGGGCCAGTCTCCACAACATGGCGGGGGGGGGTTGATTTTCTTTTAACTTGGGGGAGGAGCTGAAGCTAAAGCACACCTCAGCTAGGAAGGTGCAGCGGTGTCCGCCCCTGGCCTGGAACCGCGTTCTCCTTGACCTGCCCCACATCAGGACGCACCTGGGCACGTGCTGCCGCGCGGAGGGCTGTGTTCTCTGAGTGACTCTCCCGCTTCTTCCCGCACCCGGACTGCCCAGTGGGTTCCAGAGGAGCCTTGGGAAGCATGACAGAGCCGGGACTGTGACCAGCCACAGACTTGGGGAAATAGCTCCAGTGGTCCTTTCTTTCAGGCCCCGTGGATTTTTTTTTTTTTAATTACTGTGGATTAAACCCAAGGCCTTCACTCTAATGAACTACATCCCCAGCCTCACTATATTTTAAGATTGCATCATGCTAAGTTGCCCAGACTGGGCTCAAACTTGGGAGCTTCCTGCCTCAGCCTCCCAGAGTGCTAAGGTTCAGGTGTGCACTGCCATGCCTGGCTCAGGCTCCTGGTCTTGTGGAAGGAGCTTTGTCGTGGAAGGCTAAGAGACAAGTTCTTCTCCATTTCTGTGTTTACCCCCATTCAGACTGAGAACTCAGGCGAAGCCTGCCCATGGCCTTACGAGCCTCCCTGTAGGGCTGAGGCAGGAGGCCCTCTCTCCGTTTGAGAGCACTAACATGGCTGCTTGGGATGTGGAGGCCACAGACCTACACTTCAGAAAGGTGAAGTCCTGCCTCACCCAGTGAGGGACGGCAGGACTCCGGCCCCCCGGCGTCTCCTCCGTCCTGGTGCTGTCTGTCCTTCCTCTGCTGGCCGGCTCCTCTCTAGCCTGGGTTTTGTCCTGAGGTAAAGAGTTGGGCTGTGTCCCCAGGTAAGTGTCGGGTCAGCCGCCCACCCCACAGACGCACACTGGGGTCCAACTACGCCTCACCCTTGTGAGGCAAGTCGGCCTAGGGTGTTGAGTTCTTCACATGTGCAGTCACAGTCACACGTGACCACTGCAGGCACTGTACCACTGAGAAAGGCATTTGGCTGTAGACACAAAAAACACACCGGTAATTTTGTGCATGCCAGATAGTATTTTGCTAAGTGCCAACACCATGCAGTTCCTTACAGGGACTGGCAGCAATGAACGTGACTTCAGCTTCTCAGACAGACTGGCTCTTAATGCAACTTGTCTTTTACTCCAGCCTGACCTCAAGGCATTTTTCCTTTCTTTTCAACTGTCTTTTGCAACAACAATTGTCAGCAAACATAACATGTTTAAATGTAGAATGAATTTCCTGTATCAGCTTGCAGTGTAGATGTGTGAATGGCCACTAGGGGGCACTACTTCCAAGGCTTACTAGCTGGGGACACATTTTTCAAACTAGATCAAAACCCATTTGGGAGACTAAGAAGACAAAAGAAAAGCAAAGCAAATGCTCAGGATACAGGCAAGTAGTGAAGGGAAGTATTGTTTCATGAGACTTACTACACTTACGTCGTGTGTGTAGTGGATTGCAGTTTTGACCTGACTTAGGTTAAAAGTTTGAAACATTTAAAACCACTGAAAAGCATTTAAAAGCCACTAAATCATGGAGGGAAGTGTGGTTGTTGGATTGGTCAAGGGTTTTGTGGAAGTAAAAACTTTTATTTTGTTTTGTTCTGAAAAGATATCTCATTATGTAGCCCAGGCTGCCCCAGGCTGGCCTCGGACTCACAGTGATCTTCCTGACTCAGCCTCCCAAGTGCTGGGATCACAAGTGTGTGCCATCATGCCCAACTCTGTGGAATCTTTTTTTAAAGTTTTTTTTAGACAGGATCTCGCTTTATAGTTTAGACTGATCCTGAACTCAGCCTCAAATTCAGCAATCCTCCTGCCTCTGCCTCCCGAGTGCTGGGATTACAAGTGTGAGCCACCACACCCAGCACTGTGGTATGTGGTACTGGTTGCTGCTGGGGTGAGTCTCCACTCTGGGCATTGTTGTGTGTGGTTACCAGAGTTTGAACCCCAGGCTCTTGCTTTTGCAAGGCAGACGCCAGAACCACTGAGCTAAATCCCTGGCCCATGTGGTATCTATTTTTTAAAATGTAGCCCAGGGGAATCAAACCCAGGGCTTCTCCCATGATAAAAGTGCTTTCCTACTGGGGTGCACACTCAGTTCCTCTGTTTTAAAAAGCTGCAGAGTTAGAGCCTTCGTAACTGACAAGCACAGTTGTGGTCACTTAAGGAATCAAAACTTGGGGAACACGGAGCTGCATTCACAAAATGGCATGAAAATTCCTTTCTAACCTCAATTTGGACAGAAAGAGGAAGCTGGAGGAGGCTTATGAAGTACAAAACCCCGGAGAGCCACACTAAAAACAGAAAGTCTAATTAGGAAAAAGGAGGCAGAGGAGCCTCTCTTTTTCCCCAGTGCGTAAACCTTCCTCTCGTAGAGCCCAGGGCAGCCAGCGTGGGTGTGGAGACCCATTTCTCCTTTACACCCAGGGCCAAAAATGACCCCGACTCACAACTGAAGAAATAAGAGCCCTGGGCCTGGGATGTAGCTTAGCACAAGCACCAGGCCCTGAGTGTGATTCCTGAGGCTGCAAAGTTGAAGGAAAGAGGGAGGGGCAGGAAAGGAGGGGAAGCCCTCTGTTAGAAGAATTCTTGATGTTTTTGTTTTTGTTTCATTGAGACAGTCTCACGACATAGCCCAGGAGATCCGCCTGCCTCAGCCTCCTCGGTACTGGGCTTACAGGCCCGCACCGCCACACTCAGCTCCTCCCCGGTTCTTCTGCCTGTCTCCTTTTCTCTGTTCAGATATCTGTACTTCAGTGACACGAGGAAGAAATAGGAACTGTTCACCATCTCTTCGGCAGCAAGGGCGACCATGCTTGCAGCAAACGGCAAGCACCATTCTTACACAAACAGGAGCGAAGGCTTTTCCAGTGAGACGTGCTCAGGAATTCTTTTAAAAGCCAAAAAGGGAGAAGCCAACCTGGAATATTTGCCTGAGTTGAGAGAAAGCCTCTCTCCTTTGCTCCTCGAAGGACCAGAGACTGATCCTGGTCAGAGCAAAGAGCTGGTCTGGCCCGGCCCGTGCAGTCCAGCCCAGGCAGGCCCCTCCACTCTGCCTTCCTCGAGCGTCCCCAGGACATAAACCAGGGAGGCACCGGGCCCGGACTGCTGCTGTGACTGCGGGCTCGTCCTCAGCCCGCTCCTCTGATTATTCTGAGTTTTCGGTTTGTCTTTAAATCTTAAGCTGCGTCCAGTTTCCTCTCAGACTTCCTTATTCTAGACGTGCTCACGTGACAGCGCTGATTTCTGTGGTCGAGTCCTGCTCTGAGAAGTGCTAGCTGTTCTTTTTGTCAGCACTGAGGCTGGAATGCAGTGCTTCTCCCGCGGGAGGGGTCCTCCGCAGCCCAGAGAGACGCTGCTTCCTGTGGGCTCTTCTCCGAGAGAGCTCAGCATCCACACCAATGTCTGCCCGAGTCCTGCATGAAACCAGATCGTGAGCACAAAAAGAGAAGAAAAAGAAAAGGCAGCGGGGTGTTGTGGTGCCATCTCCGAGGCTGAGACAGGAGGACTGCGGGTTCGAGTCCAGCCTGAGCTACACAATGCCACCTGACACAAAAACAGATACAAGAAGGCAGAATTGGAACTGTGTGCCTTGAGTGAAAGTGTCACTTCTCCTTTGTCACTGAAGAAGTGAGTCTCACGGACAGGTGCCCCTAGGGGGCCCGAGGGCCTGCTGCTGTGGCAAACTGTGCTGTCCAGAGAGGGGACCGAGATGGCACCAGGGGGAGCGTGGTGGTCCTGGCACATCCCAAAGGTGCCTGTTTGTGCTGTAGCTGGATCAATTTCTGGGCCCCGTGTGCTTTTGGACATTGATTTGCCTTTTTCTTTTTTTGTAAGCGCTGAGAAATTCCAGGTTCTGGTCTATAAAACTGACCAGTGCCAATAATCTAATCTAACACAGTCTGACAGTTGCCCTAGCTCGGCTGGAAAAGGTTATCGTTTTAGGTCAGAGATAATACTGAGATTTGTTTATAACTTACTTTCATTCCAAAAACCTTTCAAGCAGGACAGAGAACCATCCGTGTCCCTTTTGAGATTTCAGATAAAAGTGACTGTGACAGAGGGGAGCCTAGCAGTTGGGACGTCCTGCTGCCCGAGCCACGCAGCCCGCCTGGCCGGCTCCGCCGTCCTGGCACCAGCAGGAGAGAAGTCCATGGAACCACACAGCAAGTCTCCCTTGCATCTTTCGTGCTTTCATTCATCTGTCACTAAATTCATGAGCATCCCTTGACCCCTTGCCCTGGGTGAAGCCAGAGTTAGGTCACGTGAATAAGCTCTGGTCTCCTGTCAGGTGACGCACCTGCTGCCCCACTTGGGAGCGCTCGGTCTAGCGCCTGCCTGTTTTCATATGGGACCCCGGCCGAGAAAGGTCTTGGCATTTTTAATACCTTCTCCTCCCCCCCCTAAAAAATCCAAAGAAGAATAATGTTTCAGTCATATGAAACTGACAGTACATTCAGATTTCGTGTCCACAGATAAAGTTTGATTGTAATGAAGCCACACTTATACCTTCTCATAATGTCTAGGGCTGTAGCGCCCGTGCAGCCTGCCATTTACATAGGATCAGCTGACCCATCACACACATACACACACACACACACACACACACACACACATATACACAGGTGTGGGACGTTTCCCAGGGCACACACCTAGGACTGCACCTAGGATCCTAGCACTCTGGGAAGCTGAGGCAGAAGGATCAAAAGTTTGAGTCCAACATAAGAAACATAGCAAGTTAGTGAAACCTTGCTTCAAATGAAAAAAATAAAGCTGGAGTAATAGCTCGGTGCTGAGGTCCTGGGCTCAGCTGAAGGAAAAAAAAAAAGAAAAGAATCAAAAACCAAAAAAACCCCTCAATCCTATTGTATTCATTCACTGTCCAATCAACCCAACTATTACATTCTTTGTGGTTGGGTGCTTGGTGCTCAGGTCTACTGTTCTTGGTGCTAAAATTACAGATTTTCTGTTCTAGTTGACCTAATACTTAAGGGGGAGGGCATCTAACAAAGAGAGACAGATTGACGATTTTATCACAGTGTACTCAGTGCTATAACTGGATAGCAATCACTGGCAGTGTACCCAGCAGTATGCTAAAGGTTTTATATTCATTAACCCACTTACTCTTCACAATAATTCTATGAAGTATTCATGGAACTTTGGAAGAGATTATAACTACCTTTTCTCACTGGTTCTGGGCCCCACCTAGCCTACCCACCAGGCACACCTCATTCATATACATATGTGTAAGCTGAACACATTTTACAGTAAAGACTTCCACAAACTCAACAATCAAAGAACCGCAAATGTTACAACTGGTTCAAGGAGGACGGACTTACACATATATAACTGAATTCGTCTCTCTCAGTCTAATAGTCATTTCTACATCTCCAAACTTGCACTGTCTCAAATACCGACTTGGCATCTTTTTAAAAATTCCTCCCTATTCATTAATACTAACAGTGGTTTAGGACTAGCGACGTGGCTCAGAGGAAGAGCACTTGCCTAGCAGGCGTGAGCCCTGGGTTCCATCTCAGAACTACAAAAGAATCATGCAGAAATTCTGAGTGGACAACACGGCACAGGCAACACAACCTAGATGTTGTCAGCCACCCCGCTGTGCCTCTCTGGCCCCGAAGCACTTGGGAAAGTCAGCTCTCTGCGGACCAGAGCCTTGGACAAGCTCTCAGCGAGTCCCTGTGGCTGTGCAGAGCCAGCAGACACCAGGTCCCGGGGCCCTGCTGCCTAGTGAGGGACGTGGCCAGCCTGGACTCACAGCGTAAGGAGGGATCTGCAGCAGACATTGAGGCGCAGCCATGTCAGGTCCCTGGGTCCAGGCCGCAGCCTGACCTCACTGTGGTTCTCCCTGCGGGAGTCCAACAAGAGTGCTCTGGAGCTGCCTAGAGCCCAGAAATCTTGGGGCTGCTCCCCGGCCCACTTTTCTGTCCTTTGTGCCATGTTTCTGGATAATGGAAATGGTTTTTAATAAATTTCTGTTTCTCACAATAAAATTGACGGTCCTAAAAAAAAATACGTAAGAATGTAATTTAAATCTGAGTACTAGACTTGCTTAGGAATATCTAGTACTTTTAGCTGCTTGTGATGTGCTCCACAGGAATGCACGGGTTCCAGAACTTTCAGTGCCCAGAGATGCACAGCAGCAGGTTGTGGGGTAATGAAGCAGCTGGAGAGAGCTGGCCAGGGCAACCAAGGTCCAGCTTTGTTACCATGTCCCACCCTGCAGCTGGGCACCGCGCATCTGGCGGCGACTGAGCAGCCCACCAGACATCGCCAGGGACAGTCCTAGTATCTGGCATGAGCGAGGCATAGGGATGGAGGGAGCTCCCGGTCGATGGTGGCAGGAGGCCGGGCTGGGAGAATACTGGGGGAATACTGGGGGTGCACACTGAGTTTTCTGTCTTCTAAAGTCAGTCCGCCCTTTGTTTGTCCACTGCTGAGACAAATTTCCCAACACGCACAAGTCAGCAGAAGACAGGTTTAGTTGGCCTCGGTCCGTAGGGGTTTCAGCCCACTGCCGACCCTGAGGCTGCATGGCGGAGGAGCATCGCGGAGGAGAAACAATTCATGGCACAGCCGGCAGGAGGCAGTAAAGCAGCAAGCAGCCCCCCTGCTGTCTCCCTTTGTCCCATCCAGGGTGCCCCCTGTGGGTGGTACCATTCAGAGCTATGCTAACCCAGTCCCCGGGCTAGTTTACTCTCAGTATCACATGCCCTAGATCCAACCAGCTGTGAAAAGCCCCCCGCGTGTGTACCCGAGGCTTTGGGAGGACATCGAGGTGCAGGCCATAACTCCCCACACGCTGTCTTGCCCCACAGAAAAGAAGCACTACAACCAGGCACGTGGTCCCAGCATAGGATGGAGAATGGAGCGTTCCAGCCCCGCCTGGGCAACTTGATGACTTATGGAGACCTTATTGCAAAATAAAACATAAAAAGGGGCGGAGGGTGTAGGTCAGTGTGAAGGCCCTGGTTCCACCCCAGCACCAGGAGGAAACCCCCAAGCCTTAATCTGAGCCTGGGTGAGAGTGAGCGCTGGGCGGGGCTTGGGTTCCAGTCACCGTTTTCCCAGATGGGACCGCATCCTCCTGGGCGAGGTGTGCTATGAGAACTGAGGTGACCATCCCAGACGGTCAGTCCCACTGCCCAGACCACACCTCTGTGGTTTTCGGCCTCCTGGGTTTGCCGCTTTCAAACCAAAATAGCAAATGAGACATACTCCTGCTTCTGCCCTTTGCAGAGCAGTTCAAGGGTTCCTCCACTTGGTCTGCCCTTGTCAGGCTATTTCCAGACTGTCCCTCAGCATCGCAGCCTCCCCAGAAACAACTCCCCTCCAGAGCCTTCTGACAGACGTGTTGTTCTTTTCCTTGTGCATGTGATGCATATTCTTTACCACCAGGCTACACCCTCAGCCAGAAGTGTTCTTTTAAAAAAAGACAAAACGTTTTTTAATACTGAAAGATGACTTGGAATCTACTGTCATTTATATTTTTAAAGGTAACTTTTTGCAAAGTTTGGTGGCCTAAGTATTAGTTTATTACCTCTTGCAAGATGTCGCTGAGTAACTGCAAGGCACAGCTCTGACTTTCTACTGCGTGTGTGTGTGTGTGTGTGTGTGTGTGTGCGCGCGCGTGTGTGCTGGACTACAAGTTGCTCTCAAGGCTCAGGACTACTGTCCTTCACCTTGTCCCCTCGGCGTAGGCCATGTGTGGAGGGCGCTGACCACTATCACAGGAAGGGAGCGGCCCAGGCAGCATTTCTCCACCTTCTGCTGCACTAGCTTTTGACCACTGCCAGAAAACATGGCCCAAGTGTGACTGGCCAGGCATAGACTCCCGGAGGAGTTTTGATTTGACCCTCTAGCTAAACTCCTGCAAACTTATCGAGTCGACCTTGCGCCTTCTGTTTTCTTGGAGAAAGTGAGATCCTACAGGGCCGCAGCTGCTGTGACCCCAGGTGACGCCCCTGTTCACCCCTCGAGTCAGCGCAGGACGCAGAAAGACCTAAGTGCAGAAAATCAAGGGAGAGTTGGGAATTCATGTTGAACGGGCAGTGGCAATTCGTGCTGACAGTCTGGTTTTACTGCATTAGGGGCTGTTTTAGCTTGATTTCTCTTTCCTAGCTTCTCTTTGCTGGCCTGAGCACACGCTGAGATCATGCGAAGGCGTGTTGGGAGGCAGAGCAGCCTGTTAGGTCCCAGTCCCGGAGAAGGTGAGGAGAGCTGGGCAGAAGCGAGAGGCGCTGGGCCTTGCTGCTTGCCGTTCCCATCCCGGAAGCGTAGGTCGAGCAGAGGGCCGCATTTCCTTCCAAGGGGCCGCATTTCCTTCCAAGGGGCCGATCCCAGTGCTGCTTCTGCAGTCAGCCATGTTTTCACCATCTAGCATCGAATGCTGTTACGGGTTTTCAGCTTCAGCATCAACCTGGAGACGCAGTACAGACTTGCGAGTGTCTTGCTGCCAGTTCTGGCCGATCCGGGGAATTGTCCGTAGAAGCCGAGGCTGATACTTTGTTTTGTTTTCTCCTATACCGTGTCTAACAGAAACTGCAGCACAGAAAACGAGTCCCAGAGGAGGGCTCGCCTGGCCCTGCCTTCTCCTTGGTAATGCGCATAGGGAGGAGTAGTTCAAAGGAATGTGAGTTTTTACAAGGTGATGATTGCTGCATTTTGGAGTTGTAACAGCGTTAAGACATTTTCAGTGAAAGAGAGAACTGGCAGTGAGTCCTCGTCCACTGACATCAGAATCCGCAAGGTGGGGAGGGAAGAAGTCGGGACGGGGCTGAGCCGGAAAAGCTGGGACGTGAAGGGCTGCAGCACGGGCCACGCCACGCTGCTGCTTTAGCGCATCCCTTATGTTGGCCCAGCGCTCGGAGCCCACGCAGGGAGAGCTGGGCACACGGCCTGTGTGAGGCACCAGCCTGGCAGGTGCAAGGCCCCGGGTCTGACCCACAGGCCACCCTCAAGAAATGAAACTCAAGAAAGAAACAACGCTGCAGGTATCAGGACGCGGTGACTTTGTTTCCCTTTCTGCTGACAAGAGGTGAAACTTCATGTGAAAGACACCCTGTTTCCACCAGGAAGAGAAGTGCTCTTCCCACTCTTGGGGAGGTAAGATGGAGAGAAATCTGTCACGTCCCGTTCCCGAGGGCCTCTCATCTGGCATCGAACCACGGGCGGGGGTCATCACGCGGAGACAAAATGGTGGAGAAGCCTTTATTGCCAGCGCTCTCAGCCCTTATATACAGCCCCACTTCCTTGTTCCCAACCGCCCCAAACCAGTCTTATAGGGGCCAGTCTCTGTCTCTGTTTTCCCTTAATCACTGTGGCCCGGAGGGGCCCGCTGTTTAGCTGTTTACGTGCTGCCTTGCACTTCTTGATGGAGCTGGCGTTCTTTAGCCTCAGGGGACCCCACAAAATCTGCACGGACAAACCGTGCACGACGGGCTGCGCGCCACTCACTTCCCATGATCCCCTCCTCGTGGCCACCTTCGTGCTTAAAGCGTTGGGCTCCGGCTGCTCCGGGTCTTCCTGTGACAGCTGGAGACGCCCACACGTGTGTGAACCAGATCTGTGTGTCCCTCGTGTCAGGCCCTCCCGGAGACCCCAGGGGGGCAGAGGAAAACTGCCTTCTCCATAATACTATTTTTTAAATGCAATTTATTTTCAACTAGTACATATTGGCACTACATTTTTTAATGTTTAAATCAGATTAGACGTATGATATTCTCATTTATCCTTTATGGTAAAAGTCTCAGTATTGTATGTGTGTGTGTATGCGTGTGTGTGCGCATGCATGTGTGCTAGGGATTGAATTAATAGAGTTACAGTCCAACTCTTTGTTGCATTTTTTTTTTTTTTTAGGTTTTTTGAGACAGGGTCTCGCTTTGTGGTTCAGGCTGGCCCTGAGCTCAGCCTCCAACTCACATCACAATCCTCCTGCCTCTGCCTCCCGAGTGCTGGGATTACAGGCGTGAGCCACCATGCCCGGCACTGTGGTATGTGGTACTGGTTGCTGTTGGGTGTGGGTCTCCACGCCCAGTATTGTTATGTGGTTACCGAGGAATCGAACCGGGTCCTTGTGCTTGCAAGGCAGGCGCCGGAACCACTGAGCTAACTCCCTGGCCCTCTTTGTTGCATTTTTAATGGTTAGGATCTAAATTACTAAATTACCCAGGCTAGGCTGGAACTTGGAGTGCTCCTGCCTCAGCCTCATGAAATGCTGGCTTTACAGGAATGCACCCCCATGCCTAGCTCCCTCACAGAACTGATAGAAAAAGATGACTAATCAAACGCTGCTGTCATGTTAATTATAGGTCAGAGAAATGCCACTTTCTACTGTGTTCTTGCCACAGGGCAAGGTGCCTTTAGAATGTCCGGCCCACGTGTATTTTACAGGCAGGGGCGAGCCCAGCACCATAGTCTGTGTAAAGAAAAGCAAACCGAAGTCAGTATCTCTTTCAGCAGCGCTCTTAGCTGGGCCCCATGCCTCACTGTGCAGCTCCAGCTTCTCAGGAGACTGAAACGGGAAGGTTCCAAAGTTCGAGGCCAGCCCAGGGAACATGGTAAGACCCAGTCCAAAAAGCAGCCCTAGCCATGTCAGACAAAAAGAGACCCACGCAGGGCTGTCCCGAGGGGCAGTGACGCTCCAGGCCCTCAGGCAGAGTCCCTGAGCTCCGCCCCTCCGGAGCCTCACTGGGAGGGTGGGCGCAGTGACCGGTGCGGCCCTCACCCCCCACCGTCTCGAGCCTCCCTCAGCTCGTCCCCTCCACCGGTGGGGGCCTGTGGGCCTCACTCTCACTCTCGCTGCAGCCCAGAGGAGATAATCTCCAGGAGGGGATTTTCAGAGAGTGGGGGCGTATTTTAACAAACAGTCAAAGCAGCTGAATGTGAGCTGTTGAGAAATGGGGAAGTTGGAGAGAAGAGTTGGGGGGTTTCAGCGTAGGGAACAGACAAGGAGTCATTTTGACTGGACCCTTGAAAGACATTTCCTTAAAATATGAAAATAATTTTGCCAGAGAATGTTTACAAAAAAAAAAAAAGCTAATCTAAAGAAAAAACAACTTACACACAGGAATCTAAATGTCGCTTGATTCCCAGAGGGAATGAGCTCAGAAGTTAAAAGGGGAGGGATGCTCTCCAACTATTAAATGTATTTTTAAAGGCTCTTCTGGGTTTAAATTGGTTCCAGGAAGAAGACAGCCTCCTTTCCCAGGGGAGGGAATCTTTGCAAATGCTAACAGAAGCTTCTAGAAGCTGGGGTTTGGGCTGGTGGGTGTGGGGTCAGGGACAGAGAGGCCAGCCAGAAATATTCTGTCCAAAGTGGTTTCAGCCAGACGTTGAGATCAAACGTTTGGAACTGGAGAAAGTCCCTCTGGGCTTGCCTCTGTTTATCCTGCTTCCCGGCCATCGGAGTTCACGGGTGATGTCACTGACAGAGCTCGGACAGCCCAGCCCTCCGCAGAGCTCAGTAGGCAAAGCAGCCCTGAGGGTACACGGGCTGCACTGGGCACGGGGGAGGAAGTGGTCCTCCTGTAGCCGTGCTCACTCAGGGAAAGGGGAACAGGAGGCCCAAGTCCCAGCCCCCCTCTGTCAGAGGCCTGGAATAGGAGTCACCGTGCAGGGGCAGAAGCAGCTCCCCAGGAGAAGCTGAGCGCTAGGCCACAGCTTAGTGGCACAGAGCTTGCACAATGCGTGGCCCTGGGTTTGATCCTCAGCACCAGGGAAAGAAACTAGGAAGGAGGAGAGGAAGGAAGGGAAGAAAAGCAGAGGGGGAGACACAAAGGGCTTGTACAGTGAAGCCAGTGGGAAGTCTCATCTTGTGGGGCAGCACAGCAGATCTGGGCTCAGGGCAAGGCCACAACAGCCAGGGCCAGGGGCTGGTCAGGAGGGTCGCTCGCCTGGGACGTCAGGACCTGGCAGGCGAGGCTGATGAGCAGCAGGACCAAGGCAGACATGGGTGATGTCTAGCAGAGGGGTGAGAGGGCTCGCCGGACGGCGGGGTGACAGGGAGCAGAGCGGAGACTCATGAGGTGGAGGCGGAAGAGACCATCTCTAACTTCCGGAGCACGCAGTCCCGTGCGGACACGGGTAGTTCTCCCTCTAAGACGGGCCCTGAGCGGGAGAAGGCTCCTCAGACTCTGGGACTTCTTCCCAAGTTCTGTGTAAGGGAGCCAGATAAGTTTCTGGGAATTCTTTCTAGGCCCTTGAAGTCCTGAACAAAGAACTGGACAAAAAACATGCAAAAGGTGGTGAGATTTTACATTTACTAAAAAGTAGGAACAGGCCGGGCATGGTGCTGCAATCTGTAATCTTAGCACTTGGGAGGCTGAGGCAGGAGGATCACAAATTTGAATCCAGCCTGGGCAATTTAGTCAAATAGCAAGACCCTATCTCAAGAATTTTTAAAAAAAAATCTAAAATGACTAGGGGGTATAGCTCTGTGCAAAGGTCCTTGGTTCAGTGCCCAGTACTGAAGAAAAAAAAAAACAGAAGAAGCCAAACTTGAACTCAAGAAGCCATCGAAGTCACCCAAGGGAGCGAGGAATCCCAGCTGCGTGTGAAGAGCAGAGCGGAATGTGGAGTCCAGGACGCTCCAGGCCCCGGGCCTCAGGCTGAGCATGCGCTTTCCCAGCACCAAAAGACAAAAGAAAAAGTCCTCCTCTGCCTTTATTCAGACAGCTTTTTCCCCCACGCCTCACCCAAAGCCCTGACTTTTTCCTTAATTTTGCATTAATCCCTGGGGTAATGGTCACATGCTACAGAATATACAAAGTCCCTTTGTCCCCCTGTCTCTATACCTCCCAGTGGCTTCCCAGGCTGCCTTGCAGAGACCCCAGAAAGGATCAGCAGAGCTGCCAGGCCCAGCTGCTCCCCGAGGGAAGCTGAGGTCTCCCGGGATTAGGACTCACACTTCCCACATGGCACTGAGGTCCCCTGGCAGGAGTCTCTGGCTGTCCTGGGCTCTGGGAAGTCACACGGCTCAAGGACCCGCGCTCCTAGGAGTCTGGGCCTTTCGCCCCATGCAGCAGGCGCAAGGGAGCCTTTGGTGAGTCCAAGAACTCTGACCTTTCCTGGAGCCCTGTGTCGTGTCTCTACTGCCCAAGAGACAGCTCAAGGACGTGGCCACTGCTGTACTGAGAACTGGCCTGGGATGGAAGGGAAAGGCCGAGCTATAAATAAACTCAGCACTCCTGGCCTCCTCCTGCTTCCCCCGTCACCCTGTGACCGTCAGAGCCCAGCGCTCCGAGCTGGGCGATTAGCGCGGCGATCACAAGGTCTCTAGCAGGTGCCCTGCCCAGCACCCGGAGAGTCTGAGTCACTGACCAGGAGCCTGGAGGGCAGCGAGCAGAGGAGGAGGGCGAGGCGGGAAGCTGCAAGGGCAGCTGGAAAAGCGAGGTCTTTGAGTCTCTTCTCTGAAAGCCTGACGTTCCACCAGGATGTGAATGAAGGAGGAAAATGGGAGGGACAACTCCCACAGAGGTGCTTGTGATTCCAGAGTGGTCAGCCTGGGCCCCGAACACAATCTGTCTCCCGTGTGTTAAGGAAACGGTAGAGTTGATGCTGTCAGCTGGAGTCCGAACCTTGAATTTACAGGTCAGGTAGGCAGGAAGAGCGCGAGGGGCTGCGCCAGCGAAGCTGGGCCGGTCATCTCCAGCCCCGGCCTCGGGGCTTCCTGTGGGTGCTGCCGGCCTGGCACAGGCAGCCCCCCATGCTCTGTCCTCTCCCAAGACAGGGATCCCTGAGGGAGACTCGCGGGGCTCTGAGCAGGAGTGAGCCCCGGAGCTGCCGCAGCCCTGGCCCTGGGTGCTGTGTCCTCCCGGGCACATGTCAGCAGCGCAGCCGGCCTCCAGAGCAGCCAGGTGACTCAGGGGGTCACACACTGCGAAATGTGGAGGCGCCCGGTAACAAAAGCCAAGCGGGAGGTACCAGTGGCCAGGCCAGCGCGTCGGACTCTGTCTTCGATTATTGGTTTTAAGAGAAACTTTAAGTGACTTTCCTCAGAGTAGAGGAAGATAAAGCACTTACACATCGTAAGTTATTTTAGGTGCTGTGGCTAAGGTCAGCAGCTAAATTTAAAAACAGATTAGCTAGGGTTGGGGATGTAGCTCAGTGGTGCCTGGCAAACCCGCCCAGCAAGCACAAGGTTGTGAGTTCGATCCTTGGTACCAAAAAACCAAAAAATAAAAATAAATCGGCTGAATGCCAATACAGTTAACGTCCGACCTGCTAGACCTCGGGACTGGGACCCAAAGCCTTCCAGGCTGCTTCGCACAACGTGGGGTGAACTGTGAAGTGAATGGGCTCCACCCGGCCCGACTCGCTGCGCGGCCTCAGAGGAGCCGAGCTAGGCCACCACGCGCGGGCTGACTGCAGGCGGGGCTTTTCCTCCTCTGTGTGGTCTCAGGTTTCTATCAGAAGGAACAGAAACTCACTAACACACAGTCCTGGTAACATCTTTGTTCTATGAACACTTATTTATTTATTCCTTTGCAGTACCGGATACTGAGCTCAGAGCACATCCTCAGCCCTTTCTACTGTACTGCTATTTTTTAAAATTTTGAGACGGGGTCTCCCTAGGTCACTAACCTGGGTTCAAACTTGAGAGCAAGCCTCCTGCCTCAGCCTGCGTCCCAGCTGGGCTCCTTCTGCCTTGGTTTCCCCAGTAACTCCCGAGGCATGCGCCGCTACCGCTGACCGATTTCCTTTTTAGGCGGAGGCAGGCTCCCCATTCCAGAGTGAGCTGGTGCCCACAGCTGGTATTCCGCGCACAGATGTGGCAGCCTGCCAGTCCTGGCAC
Organism: Petromus typicus; assembly: GCA_004026965.1. NCBI lineage: Eukaryota > Metazoa > Chordata > Mammalia > Rodentia > Petromuridae > Petromus > Petromus typicus. Next base: position 85,718 of record PVIR01003146.1, read on the forward strand.
CACCCTGCTCTCAGTTATTCTGTGCCTGGGATGGAGGCAGGGCACAGTGCCGGTGGCCAGTAGCTCTGACAAAGAGTGTGCCAGTTCCTACAGAAAAAGGGCTGGGGCTGTAAGTTGGTGGCTGAACACATACTTAGCATGCGTGAGCCTGTGAGAGCGCAGTTCTCATCCTGTGCATGTGCACACACACATACACACGCACACACACCAAATACTGCTGGGATTGGGGTCTCCGTTCTCCAAATATTGGGAACAAGTTATTTACCAGCCCCAAGGTCACCTTTAATCCCACCCCCTCCCGTCCTCGCCCTCTTTCTGTCTCAACTCAGGAGTCTCACACTGAGCTACTTCTGCAGGACTTATTTTGAGACAGGGTTTTGTTAAATTGGCCAGGCTCATCTCGAGTTTGAAATCTTCCTGCCTCAGCCTCTCAGAGTGCTGGAATTACAGGCATGCACCACCATGTGTGGATGAGTTATTTTCTAATGTGATGAATGTCTTTTTAAGTGACCCATAATAAACATACTTGTGGAGATCAGTTCGAAAACGATACAGGTGTGTGGTGTGTAATCGTCCAATCAGACAGCATTTCCATTCCTGAAACCCGTATCTTTGTGTTGGAAGCCTCGCAGCCCCGCAGCCCCTGGCGTCTTCCCTCCCCTGGCCACCCCAGCCGGGCGCCAGCAGCAGAAGTTCCCGGGGCGCCCTCCAGCCCAGGCCCTGGCGCTCCGCGGGCGGACGCTGCGGAAGGCCGCAAGGCCGAGGGGCGGCGAGCGCGGCACGAGCTTCCCGGCTCAAACTCTGTCCTGTTCCAGCGGCACCTCGAAGCTCAAGGTGCGGAGGTGGCGCGGTGGCGACTTCGGGGGCGAGACGGGTGGTCCGGGAGCCTGGCGGCGGAGTTCCCCGCGTCCGGCCCGGGGCGCCTTCGGCCTTAGGCGCTCGTGCTGCGGGCCGGGCGGGGCGGGCGCGGCCGCGGGGCCGAAGCCAGTGCGCGCAGCGGGCGGTCTCCGCGCCCGCGATCCCGGCCGGAGGAGCGGACCTGGGGGGTCGCCGAGGCCACGGGCGGCCTGAGCAGGTCTGGAGGCAAAATGGAGCCACCTGGAGGCCCGGAGAGACCGGGTCAGGGTTTTATCCCGGCAGCTCAGGGCCCGGGTCCCACCGCAGCCCCGGAAACGGCGCGAACGAAATGCGGCCTCCGCGCCCCCAGGACCTCCCAGGCCGCCCCCGCCCGCCTCCCCCAGCCCGCAGCCCTCCCGGCCTCGGCTCTGCGGCTCTCGCTTGGGGATTTGGGGCTCGACCTGGCTCTCCGGGACTCTTGTGCTCCCGCAGCCTCAGTTCTAGGTCACCTTTGCGGGCACTTTGGTCCTTACATCGTAAGCCGGGGACTCTGCGGCCTGTTGGATTGGTGCTCTGAGCGGCGAAGTCACCCCGCTTATTCACTGGCATGTCCCTAGACCCCGGCCGGTGACCATCGAATGAGTGTCCGCGCGGGCACCCCGGGGTCTGACCTGAGGGGCGGGGAAGGCATGAGCAGGGGATCCCGGCGGCATGGTGACTCGCGGAAGGCCGCGGGGGCCGAGAGGGACAAGTTGGCGAGTTTTGGTTTCTGGCTTGGGCGCCGCCCGTAGGGAAAGGGCGCAGGAGGGAGAGGTCCTGGGGCGGGGAGGTCAGTTCCAGGGGTGTTGAGCTGGGACAGTGCAGGTGGGAGAGCAGGAAGCAATCAGACACCGGCATCCGAGCTGTGGGAAGTCCGCCTGGTGCGAGGGAGCTGAGGGCACAGCAGGAGGTGTTCGCCCTGGCCTGCCTCTCAGAAAGGACAGAGGGTACCGGCCCCCTGAAGACCTACAGCCGGGCCCAAACCTGTGGTTCCTATCTGGTGTTTCCAGATGCTTACATTATGTTTTCAACTTTTTAAAAACTTATGTTTTAAGCTCGCTATTTATTTATTTATTCATTTGAGACAGGCTCTTGCTTGGCAGTTCAGGCTGGCCCTGAGTCACTCTGTAGCCTGGGCAAGCCTCTAAGTCACAGCAATCCTCCTGCCTCCGCCTCCCGAGTGCTGGGATTACAGCTGTGAGCCACCACGCCAGCACTGTGATGTGTGGTACTAATTGCCGATGGGCATGAGTCACCATGGCCAGCATTGTGATATGTGGTTACCAGGGACTGAACTCGGGACCTTGAGTTCACAGTAAGGCAGGTGCCAGAACCACTGAGCTAAATCCCCGGCCCCGTGTTTTTAAACTTTTACTTTAGTGCACGCTTGTTGTACATAGTCTGTTTATCGTGGAAGGGTGGCCATTGCAGTCTTCCCTCCCAAAGTCTGCTTTCTGGGGGGCAGGCTCACTCTCCAGTCACCTGTTGTAGCCACCTGTTTGCTCCTGGGCCTGAGCCTGGGCCTGGCGCATGCTAAGCATGTTGTCTACCACTGGGTCAGACCCCAGAGACTATTACGAGTAATGACTTTTCACAGAACTGAGGATTAAACACTGACTGTTCAGTTACACCTCCACCCCACGGCCCCTTGATTGGGACAGGGCCTTGCTAACCTCCCCAGGCTGGAATTGGAACTCTGGGATTCTCCTGCCTTAGCCACGCGGGTAGCTGAAACGACAGGCATTTGACACCGTTCCTGCCTCAGCTTGCTTATTTGAATTTTTTTTCTCTCATAATGCTGGGAATCAATATTTTCATACCAGCAGTTTAGACTCGGTAATGAAGAAAGGGTGACGAGAATAACAGTAACAGTCATTAAAAATAGTGCAATTAGGTGTTTTGTTCCTAGCTGTCTTTGTGTTCTTCCGTAGGGTTTCTACAACATAGCTAAAATTGCACACATAAAATATATCTTGCCTCTTTTCATTTTTGCTACTCATCATGTAAATGTTTTTCCATGTAGCTTCAGCATTTTGGTGATTATGTAATGTTCTTTCCTAATTATTGAACATGGAGGCTATTTTTAACTTTTCTCTATTTCAAATCTGTGTATGTAGGGATTGCTAGCACTGCTGTAACTGAGCATCTTGGGCTGCACGCCTTAAACAGCAGTGTATTTATGTGGTGCTGGAGGTCGGAAGTCCAAAGCCCAGGTGCCAGCCAGGCGGCACCCTCCTTGGCCTCTGTCCTTGGTGCACAGGAGGTTGCTTCTTGCTGTGTGCTCACGCTGTCATTCCTCTGTCCCGAAGCAGCCCGAGTGTCTTCCTGCCTGGCCAAATATCCTGTTCTTAGGAGGGCACCGGTCAGAAGGCTCAGGGTGCACCCTCGGGTCCTGTTTGAAGTTCGCACCTCTGTAAGGTCCGATCTCCAAGGGCAATCATGTTCTGAGGTTCTGGGAGTTAAGGCTTCAATGTGCGAATTTACAATTCAGCTCTGAACACACTGTGTATATTTTTTCTTTCGTCTCCATTTCCAGTTATTTCCCTTGGATAGATTTCTGTGTGGAATGAGAGTCACTGGATCAAAAACTAAAAATACTTGAAGCCTCTTGGAAAATGTGTCCCCGAAAGAATTTAGCAACCAGTGTTGAACAGATCACTTAAATGGCTGTTTTTTTAAACAATAAGTGAATGAACCCACCCAGGACTCCTTTCCATTGCATATGACAGTAACTCATCGCCATGACTGAACTCAGCGAGGGCTTGTGCTGTGACCGAGTCACCAACGAGACAGCAGCCTCAGTCAGGACCGGGGTGTAGGACCTGCTGCCTTTCTTATCCCCCATTTCCTGCCATCTTGCCACAGGGCTGTCCCGCCCCTGGCTTAGCCCTTGCTATTCTGTCTCTTATCACCGGATCTCCCTGAGTCTGGCTCCCTCGATGCCTTCGTGTTTTCACTCAGACGTTGCCTTCCCAGGGTGACATTTCCTGGCCGCTCTTTCTAAACTCCATCTCCTCGTCCCTTCCTATCTCCTCTGACTGCTGTAGTCTTCCCTTTTGGCATTTAATGGTAACAAACACACTATATACGTGTTAGTTTTCTATTTCTGTAACAAATAATTGAGATGATTAACGTATAAAGAGAAAAGGTTTATTTTGGTTCACAGTTTTACAGTTTCACACGTGACTGTCACTGAATGGTGTGGGGCCCAGTGGTTCCCGGTTCTTATCTGTTCAAAGAACTGCATGGGACAGTGACTGAACTTGAAAGTCTCTCACTTAATGACAATATTAAAGGTATTCCAGACAAGAAAAATAGGGCATCGTGCTCTGAAAAGAAGAACAAAGGTGCTCTGAAAGGAAGTGCTCTGAAGAAAGAAGAGAAAACACACCCTGCCCACAGAGCAGCAGACAGGAAGAGAGAGGACAGTGGCCACAGGCCCACAGCCGCCATCTTTACAGCCTTTTGCTGGTCCATTCTGAGCAGCCTCTGTGACTGGCAGGTCAGCCCATCGGCTAGCTCACTCCCGGGCCTCAGTCGGAAGCCCATCCCTCGTGTCCTGTGGTGAAGCAGCACATCACAGGGGAGTGTGGTAGAGCACAGCTGTTTATTTCATGGGCTGGGAGTGAAAGCAGGTGAGGAAGAGGAAGTGACCGGATCCCACAGTCTCCATAGGTGGACCTGCTCGGCTCTGACTCTTTTTTTTTTTTTTTTAGGTTTTTGGAGACAAGGTCTCGCTTTGTGGTTCAGGCTGGCCCTGAGCTCAGCCTCAAACTAACATCACAATCCTCCTGCCTCTGCCTCCCGAGTGCTGGGATTACAGGCGTGAGCCACCACGCCCGGCACTGTGGTATGTGGTACTGGTTGCTGCTGGGGCGAGTCTCCACACCCAGTATGGTATGTGGTTACCAGGGAATCGAACCCGGGTCCTTGCGCTTGCGAGACAGGCGCCGGAACCACTGAGCTAACTCCCCGGCCCTCGGCTCCGACTCTTAAATGGCCCCCTCCTCCCAAGAGCGCCGGCGGGTGGGGGCTGGGCCTTTCATACATGGGCCTTCGCGGACACCCATCCAAAAGCGAACTAGAGCCAAACGCGTACACAGCTTTGATGGACGGAGGCTCAGACCCCGAGTCTTCAACGCTAGGTGAACGGTTGCCACCGAGCAGCACCTGCAGTCTTGTGTTTCAATTTTATATGGTATTTCTCTCCTTCTCCTTAAGCTCCATAATGTTCTGCTCGTTACTTGTGTGTGTATTTGTGTGCACACGCACACACTTCCACTGCTAGGAAGAGCAGCCCGCACCGCCGTGCCCCTCCTGCGGGCACCGCGGCCCTCGTTCCTGCCTCCCCGCAAAGGCGCCCAGGGCAGGTAGAAGCCCGGAAGAACCAAAACCCTTGGGGCGCTGCCCTGTGGGGACTATTCCCGAGCGGGAATGCCAGCGACCCTAAGGACTAGTCTGTTAGGCTGAGAGTTTGCTGTTTAAATTTGGATTCAATATACGTTTCTAAAACATATGTCAGTCCATATGTTAAAGTCGGTCGTACATTTCCAGACCCACTAGTATCTTTTCTGAGACCAAAGTATATGTGTATTCAGCCACTTTTATTCAATTCCTGTTTAATCCTAAATTAAGTGCCCCCTAGTTTCCTTACAATAATCCTAAATTAATGTAAAGATAAAATATATAGTAATTTTAAAAAATTAAATGTTTTAATTATACAACATTCCAGGATAAGGCAGGTATACAATAACCAAATCAGGGTAGTTAATATTTCCATCTCCTGAAACATTAAAATTTATTTGGATTAACACATGTTCTGGAGTGCAGTGTTGACCTTCAGCACATGTACACAACATGTGTGGTCAAATCACGGCAATGAATGTTTCCGGCTCTTATCATTACTTCGTTTGGAGCGGTCCATCTTCTTTTCTCTAGTTGTTCATAAAATAAATGCTAGGTTTATTGTTTCATAATCAGGAACAAATGCTTAGAAAATCATAAATATCAGTGTATTTGTTTATCAATTAATTAAGTTTTGCACTTCTAAGGATTGAACCGAGGGCCTCGTGGATACTGGGCAAACACTCCATTTCTGAGCTATATTCTCAGCCTTAATGTCAATTTCTTTTTAAGCAAAATTACTTTTTTTGGCTCTCACAAAATATGGAAACATTGAAAGTTATATTTTGAATCATGGATATTTTTATTAGTTCTGGGAACTTATGTGAAAAGATTATTTTTGTTAGTACTAGGAATTGAACCCTAGTACTTGCATGCTAAGCAAGCACTCTACCACTGAACTACACTCACAGCCTGTTAGTTTTACAAAGTCCTGGATGTCAATCATTGTGTATATATATATTGATCAATATATACATATATATATGTGTATATATACATATATATGTGTGTGTATATATACATATATATATATATCATATCTATCCCCCATTACTGTTTGCTGCCCCTCTCTCTCCCTTGCCCTTACTTCCTTTTTATTGTCTAATAATAATCTTTCTACTACTTTAATGCCTTTAAAAAAAAATTCCACATACTAGGGAGAACGTACAATCCTTGTTTTTCTGTCTGGCTTATTTCTGGTTCCATCCATCTACCTGCAAATGACATAATTTTACTGTTCTTCAGAGCTTGCTGAAAAACCTTCCGCTGTGTGCACACACCACACTTTCCTTGTCATGTCATCTGTTAATGGGCATCTAGTCTGGTTCTGTATC
>PVIR01003147.1:8660-38580 GCA_004026965.1 Petromus typicus
AAGACAGGCGCCAGAACCACTGAGCTATATCCCCGGCCCCTATATGTGTACATCTTAAATAGCCTCACCACACACAGAGAAAAATAAGTATGTCAGGTGGTGATTTAATTAGCTTGCTTGTGATAATCATTTCACAACATATGCATATATACAATATCACATGGTACACTGTAAATATGTACCATTTCAATTTGCCAATTACACCTCAGTGGAGCTGGAAAAATTTTACATTCTAAAATTTTATTAGTACTTATTTGTGGTACCTAATAATTATATTTATGGTAGGAGATGGTATATATGCAGAACACATCTTAGGTCATTTTTCTTTCCCTTTTCCTAAACCTGGAAACTTTTTACAATGAAATAAAGGGTAGAGAAGCATATAGCATGCACACTAACTGGTCAAGTTTTGTAGCAGCTTTCATGTGAGACAAAGCAGGTTCTGTGATACGCCTTTCAGATCTCCACCTGTGGGAACATGACCAGCAAAGGCAGCAGGCGGGCCCGGCCCACGTCCACACCAGAGCCCTGTCTCCGTCCTGATGCTCCCGTCCCAGGTATGTTAGGGATGTCATCCTACTCCTGCTAGACTAGAACTCCTCCAATGGCTGAGTTGGGCTCAAAGATTTCCTGACTGCTTCACTAGAAGATGAAATATAAAATTTACAGGTGATGAAATATAAAATATTATATCTCCCAACCTGTCAGATGTCTGATACACCGAGCTCATGTTCTCTAAGAATCAAAGAATGAATTCTAGGAACAATGGAGGTTAAAAGTAGGAACATAGTTATTGAGAGGAGAGCTCTGGAGAAGCAAGGAGGGGTCCCAAATGGGTGGCCGAGGGATCCCACCTTACAAGGAAGTTCTGTAGAGCACACCCACGTGGATACAACGTGGGTTAAAGCCGTCATCGATCAATAAGGTTACAAGTAGAGCCGCTTAGGTAATAGTATCCAATAGGAAGTGAGTCACATAGTAACGAGCAACATGGGAAGAAAAAGAACTTCTCAGGCGGGTGGTGGATCCGGGGTCTTGGTCTCCCACTGAGGGGACTGAAGCCTAGTGAGACTTTACCAGCCCAGGTGCTGCCATTTATCTTATCTCTTGGGGAAGTATGTGGGCCTGGTCTTTCTGTCTATCCCGAAGCCTGGTCTCCAGGTGCTGTGTCTCTGGCCACAGTTGTAGTGGGTTTTCATCTTCTGTCCTGACTTCGCCGAGGGCTCAGCCCTGCCCACCTGCCTGTCAGGTTTCTCTCTGACTTAGCCATCTGTACCGATCTCATTTAAGTTGTCCAGCGCCCCCTGTCCCATACAGCTTTCCCTCCCTCCCTCCCTCACTCCGCCTTCACGTACAGCAACGCTTGGACTGTATTCAGGGGCCTCTCCCAGCCTTCCAACACATTTCCCTCATTTCCCTCACTGGAGACTGGCAGACTGCAGCCCTGGGAAGACAGGGCAATGAGTCGCTATAATAATCCGTGACTGTTACAGTTCACATTTAAAATAGCCCTCAAGTCTCACGTGTTTGGAGGATAACTGGATTATGGGGGTGTAATAGCTACTGGGCACTGGCAGGTGGGGTCGGGCTGGAAGAGACGGGTCACTGGAATAATAATCTCCTTTCCCAGCCCTCCCTTCTCTCTCACTGCCTCCTGGCCACCAGGGTGCGAGGAACTTTCCTCTACCCTGCCCTTCTGCCACATGAGCCTTAGAGCCAGGTGACCACACTGTCACCTTGAGCCGACACAATCATCTCTTCCTTGAAGTTGTGGACTTTGGCTTTTGTCCCCACAATGAGGAAAGTGAGTCGGTCAGAGGTGTTGCTACAGCAAGTAGGGTGACGCAGGACCATGAAAACTGAGGGCGAAGATGCAAACAAAACAGCAGTGCTGTCTGGACACTGCTCAGTCACACTGATGCCCTGTGGAAAAATGATGGGTGACTGCTAGCTGTTTATAAGCAATTAATGGTCACAGAATTTAGTGCTTGCAACACTTAATGGTGCACACCTATAATCCCACCACTTGAGAGGCTGAGGCAGGAAAATTGCCACCATTTTGAGACCAGCCTCAGCTGCATATTGAATTCAAGGACAACCTGAACTACACAGCGAGACTCCATCTCAAAAAAGAAAGAGAAAAATAAGAAAAGCAGAACGCCCCACTGCCTGTAGTAAAGAGACGAACAAAATTGTTAGGCTGAAGATCTGGTTTTCAGAGTCACAGGGCTCCAGAGATGAATGCATTTGCAGTCAAAGCAAATCTAGGAGAAGCTAAAAGGCCCCAATAAGCAGGGTTAAACAGGAGAATACTGACCAGACAGCTCCCAGGAGCCCCTCTACTCACAGTGGAGATCTGCCCTTGCTGGGTAAGAAGCAGCGCTTGCATTGCATCAGCCTGGCCCTAACCTGCCTGACAGCGGCCACGCCCTCCTCCCCAGACACCAGCACACTAAGTGGAGTGAAATCCAGGCGTAAGCTGAGTGGGTACTAGAGCCACTAGTGGGGGAAACTGTAAATCTGAAAGATCACAAGAACTATCCATCAGAACCGGCGAGGAGATTCTGAGGGTACCTCATCAGACAGCTGAGCAATAAGCCTGGATGAGCAAAAGCTTAGTGAATCCGGAACAAACTCTCACGACACAGTTCTTATCTTCTTAGTGCAGACCTAAAGGGAGGAGTGCAATGCCCTGCTGGGAAGCTTGACAAACCAGATGTCCAGCTTCCGGCAGGACAGAATCACCTAAGTTGCCCCAGCAAGTGAGAGATAGAAGAATGAAGTGACTGAGGGAGGTCAGCATGCTGGAGTGAACCAACGATGTCATCTCTGCAGCCCCAACGGATGATTATGCCCCATGAGACAGCGCAGGAGGCGGAGCGGACGGTGCACTAGGCAGGCATCACTAAGGACTTCAGCGATGGCTCTTGTCTGCCAGCCAGAATGTCAGTAGAAGAACAGTCCCAGAGTTTGGTGCATTCATACCAATTAGATGCATTAATACATGCTGAGGCTCCAAGGAAACAGAGACCAGGTGGTAATATTTCTTACGCACCAGAACTCGGCAGGCCACAGTGAATATAAGAACAAGCAGGAACAGTCAGTGAACGCCGATGCCCGAGACGTTGGAGAGATGGTCAGCGGCACATGGGCAGCATGGATAGGGCCCAACATGAGTGCTGCTTAATGTTCATGCCATTTTAAGAAGCAAAAATGGAGGAGCAGAAAGACAAGGGCACGCGCTGTACAAGAAGTCACAGCTTCTTCCTCCTTTCCCAGCACGGAGTCACAGTTTCACAACCGCCATCAACTGATTACAGAGATATGCCCAGATTCCTAGGAGAAAAGGCCCCCGAACCCCATAGAAAACATAGACTCTAATGATTTCCCCTCTTGTTCTTCAAAAGAAATACCCAACTGCTTACTTAGAGATGTGTGGTGGGGAAAGGAAACCAACCAAGAACTACTAGACATAAAGCCTGAGTTGACAGTGTTGCAGATTTAATTGCATTTGCCCTGTAAGACCAAGAGGGGCAGGTAGCAAATGGAGTCCTATCTACAGTGATGTTCCCATTGGAGCCACTGGGCCTGCAGATACCCCCTCCTCCTGTGATCAATTTCTGCAGCCCATAATTGGAATTGATTGATTTGCAGTCGGAGTAACTCACACACTGGGGTCTATGGTCTGTGAACAAGAACTATTACAGTGGAGAATTTAAGACATAAACATCTGAAACTTCCTCCCTGACTTCTGGCAAGAACAGTAAATAAAAAACAGTATCATCTCCCAGGCAGAATGATAAAGATTAGACTGCTATTAAAGACTTAAATGAGTGGGAATAATGTTTCCCATCTGACTAATCCAATCTGACTCAGAAATTTGACAGATCTTGGAGAACAACTATAGACTGCTATCAGCTTGGCCAATAGTGCCTGAAATACAGCTGCTAGGCAGAAGAGGTTCCACGCCAAGGAAGATTAATAAAGGCCCGTGGTCAGTGATCATTGATTTGGCAAATGCATGTTTTGTCTTCTTATAGAAATAAGGATGACAAGTCTTCTTCATTCATAAGAGGCAAACAGTAATATTCATTTGTATTTTTAACTTTGGGGTTATGCAAATTCTTCTGCCCTCTGTCCCATAGAATTCAGAAATATGTAAACCACCTTACATCCCCCAGACATACACCGATCCATTTATCATGACATCATGCTCATTGCACAGAAGTCGGAGATAAGAGTATGCCAGAGGCTTTGGAAAAACCAAGTCCTCTCACACCAGCAGTTTCTCTACCTGTCCAGGTACTTTACAGTTCAGGTCAGCTCCTGCACCATGTGGAGTTAGCACGACTCAGAGTCAGGGCCCAGCTCTACGAGGCTACATAGAGTCCACACATTACCCATACTGCCTTTCAACTTATCTAGAGTTTGGATTCCCACAACTTCTCTCTCAGGCTTATTTATTAGAATAGCTTCCAGAACTTAGCCAAACACAGCATAATTAACATTACTAATTTATTATGAAGGATATTACTCGAAAACAGCCAAGAGGAAGAGAGTCACAGGCCAAGGATACTGAGCTTCCATGTCCCCTCTGGGTGTGTCAGCCTCCGAGTAACCCAGCCTGGACTCTCCGCAAGCTCTTGGCATATAGCAGTTCCTGTGAAAGTTCTATTAAGAACACATGGGGGATTAAATCATTGGCTATTTATGATTAAATTCAATCTCTAACTCTTCTTTCTCCAGTGAGGTCTAGGAAAGGCTGAAATTTCCAAGTACTGTCTCACACCCGGCAATCAGCCTCTGTCCTGAAGCTATCCAGAACCCCTCTGAGTGTCACTTTATTTGCATAAATATTTTCCTTATTTGCATAAACTTATTTTCATAAACTCAACTATGGTTAAAAGGCGCTTATTACAAATAACAAAAGTGGTTCCCTACCACTCCTATCACTCAGGAAATTCCAAGGATTTCTAAAAGCTCTGGGTCAGGAACCAAGAACAAAGACCAAGACCAATATACATTTCTTATTATCATACACATGGACATGTTGAGCAAATTTGGGGGATCCCTAAATCCGTTATGTGTAGGTATCTTGCCTCTCTATCTCCTACAACAAAGAAGAAAAACCATCCCCTTGATGGATTGTGATTTCTAGAAGAAATGGATCCCTTGCTTAAAAATTTTTCTAGCCTATACATCATGACACAAAAAGCTTTGATTTGTGAGACGAAGGATCAGGCCACAGGGCACTGTCACCTGGGATATACGATGCAACAGATGCTCGTGTTGTTGGAAATGTGAGGTGGTGGGAAAAGATGAAGTAAGAGCTTTTGGCAAGCCTAGTGGAAGATTCACAATTCAGAGCCCTAGGGTTCTAAAACAAAGCCATGTAATCAGCAACAGAGAATTATAAATCCTTTGGAAAAATAGCTCTTAACTTTTGTGTTTGTTTCCTGGAAGAGATAGAGCAACTGATCACATGAGAGATCACATGACCCCCTAAAATGCCTATTACACACTCAATCCTACAGTATCCACTAAGTGATATAGTCACATGGACTTAATCATAGTCTGTTGTAAGGTATTGCTGATATATCCAGGATTAAGCTTGAATAGGAATAGTACATTTCACTGTTGGGGACCAAGCCCCACCAAGACAATCTCTCAGGACACACCATGATCTTAAAATCTAATCAAGAGCTTTATTACTCAGTTGAGGATCATCCTTCCATGTGGAAGAAGGCAAAAGGGTAAACTAGGGCACAGTATTCAAAGGAAAAATCTACTACCCCTTCCCAAGTGTTACTACGTGGTTTCTATGCAGGAGCGATTAGGTCATTCTATTGTTAAAGTGCAGAAGCACGTCTTTACAGAAGCCAATAGCAACGATTAGATCACTGGTTACCATAGAATAGTATGTCCTAAAAACATCCAATCTGTGGTTGTGTGCATTGGTTGGGTGGACAGTTCCCAAGGAGACAAGTTCCAGGTTCAGAGGGAGGTTACAGGATACAAGATGGTGGCTTTTAACAAAATGGCTGTTTTTATGTAAAGTTGGGCTCACAGCACTAATGCTTGTCACCTTGGTACCTGTGGACTTAATGGAGAGAGGGAGGTCCCATGTGATCAGATAAGAGAAAATGGAAACGGTCAAGCACGGTAGATAGATAAATGGGTTTAATATGTGAATGCAAGTCAAAAACCAGCAATGGTCTTATTATAACTGTGTTGGGGCAAGAGAAGAGAGAGGACATCTTCCCAACGACAGTGAAGTTGGCCATCTGCCTTACATAGAAGGGTGAAAATATAAGTTTAAGAAATTGACAGTGGCCTTGGTTGTCTGATTAGAGATCTGGAAAGATAAGAATAAATTTCACTCTGGCTGTTTTTGGGGAGGGCATAAAGAAGCCTTATTCAGTTTCTGTTATTTGCAGCTAAAAGATTTTTGTCCAATACAAATACCATAAAGGCAAACTATTACCTTCACATGAACTTTCCAAAAAATAATGCAGTTGTCCGAAAGAGCTAGCCTTATCGTTTTTTAAGTTTAGATAGTCCTTTATTAGTGAGGAAGATTCTGTCTACTATAGAGTTGCACAAAATAAACGGAAGGTTCCTCACCACCTTGAGATACTCCATCCAATATCAGGAAAGGTATGATTTGGAAAATAAAATTGTTTCCCTATGTGGGAAATAAAAAGTAGTAAGTCTTCAAGTGCTTAGTAACATTCCAAAATATGAATGAGCGTATAATATTGCAGGAGGAAAAACGGACAATTCTAAATTTAGCTTTTGTTAAAAAAAGATCCATGTTTAACAATGATTTTTCTTTTATCAAATTAATGTGCTTTAAAATCTAGAAGTATTTGAAACCCAGTAAAATCTAAGAACAAATTGATAAATCAAGTAACTTTTAAATTTCCTTTTTTTTATTTGTTGGCTGGAATAAAAATTGAGAAAGACCCCCAATTTTTGTTTTCAACACGCTCCGTATTGCTTTTTTTTCTTGATATCCCTGCCAACAACGCCCTCTAGTGGTAAACCAAGCAGGCACTGAAGAACAGATAAAAGGAAATAAGCCCCTGTTAAACTCATTGGTAAGACTGTCACGAAAATATGAACTTTTACACTTCCACTTGCTAACTGACTGTTGTGCTTGGCAAGCAAAAGTCTTGTCAAAGTATCACAGTACATATCCTAACGCACAGTATTTCAGAGCTAGTTTTCGCTGATGGTTTTCCTAAACATGAGCCAAACAACACATGGAAACAGCCATCTGTGATGTCTTACTGGGTCACTTCTGGGTCATAACTTCCACTGGGCACCTTGAAGGAAAATGCAACCTGTTTTTCTGGATGGTGAAATCAATCTTCCCAAAATGTCTGCTTTAAAAACTCAATAACCTAGGGCTGGGGAGTTAGCTTGGTGGTTCTGGCGCCTGTCTTGCAAGCGCTAGGACCCGGGTTCAATCCCTGGTGACCACATAACAATACTGGGCATGGAGACTCATGCCCAGCAGCAACCAGATACCACAGTGCCGGGCGTGGTAGCTCACGCCTGTCATCCCAGCACTCGGGAGGCAGAGGCAGGAGGATTGTTATGTGAGTTTGAGGCTGAGCTCAGAGCCAGCCTCAACTACAAAGCGAGACCCTGTCTAAAAAAACCTTAAAAAAAAAAAAACTCAATAACCTTTCAAATTGGAGCTTCAGACACCAATCAATGAAGAGCGACTTTCAAGATCCTATCAGGACTCTGAACTCACCAACTCCGTGAGGTTCCTATGCTTGAACATTCGTCAACTACAGCTCTCAGACACTGGAGCAAGCCAATAAAAACAGTGCTTACAGATACAGGAAAGAAATTTCTTCTACCCTGGCCCAGTAAAGACTCCCTAAAGGACCATAACTGAAGTTTAAAAAAAAGTTTAAAAAAAGAAGGAAGACTACTTACATAGCTCACTTTTCTCTGATTCCAGCCAACAAGTTGCTAGCTTTTGTCTCTGGCTTAGGAGTTCTTTGTGAAAATTGTTCTCCTTCCCCTTCCTTCCTTTATACTTTCTAACCATCCTACATCCCCTTTAGTAGTTGAATATATGTGAAATTTTGAAAGACACTTAGACTCTTTCATACTAACTATATTGGTACGAGAATATTTTGCCTGAATGACTTTCAGTAAGAGGTGAACCAATTGCTTCTCAGCCTTTTGGCTAAGATCAAGTGTAGTATGAGATAAAGCAGTAGTTTGTTTCAAGAATTCCATGCAGAGGGCCGGGGATTTAGCTCAGTGGTTCCAGCGCCTGTCTTGCAAGCACAAGGGCCTGGGTTAGATCCCCAGTTACCACATACAATACTGGGCGTGGAGACTCACCCCAGCAGCAATCAGTACCACATACCGCAGTGCCGGGCGTGGTGGCTCACGCCTGTCATCCCAGCACTC
This sequence comes from Petromus typicus, assembly GCA_004026965.1. Taxonomy (NCBI): domain Eukaryota; kingdom Metazoa; phylum Chordata; class Mammalia; order Rodentia; family Petromuridae; genus Petromus; species Petromus typicus. The sequence goes on from PVIR01003147.1 coordinate 17,100, forward strand.
GGGAGGCAGAGGCAGGAGGATTGCTGTGATGTGAGTTTGAGGCTGAGCTCAGGCTGAGCCCAGCCTTTTCTGAACTACAAAGCGAGACCCTGTCTCAAAAAACCTAAAAAAAAAAAAAAAAAAGAATTCCACGCAGAAAGAAAACTATATCTTCATATAGTTATGCTATGCACGGTTAAGGGGCCATTGGTAGTACTTCTTTTAGAAAGATGGACATGACCACTTTCTATAAACATTAAACACTTTCTGGTTTTGCATTAGGAAGAGGGAATCTACACCTTACTGTTACGAAGACCTAGAGTCCCCCTCCCTCCACCCCCGAGAGCCTCACGTGTTTGGATCATGTGATTAGATCGTGTGAGTGCTATACGCTGTCATCCTGAGATTCATAGCTGACTTTCTGTTAGGAGGTGAGGCCTGGGTAGAGTATGAGCTGGAAGGGTGTATATTTCTCCCCCAACTCCACCCTTCTCTCCTTGGTTCCCAGACACCATGATGTGAGCAGCTTTTTTTCTGCCCAGACCATTTCTCTAGGCTCTGTCTGCCTTGAAGCCAACCAACCATGGCATGAAACTTCTAAAACTGTGAGCCAAAAACCTTCTTTTTCTTTATATTGTGAATTCTAGGTATTGTGTCTCAGTCACAAAGAAAGTGATTATGACAGCTAAGTAATATGTCTTTGAAGAACTTTTGATCAGCTTAGTCTCATGAAGCAGCCTGAAGTTCAATACCATTTTGTCCATCAGCATTAGGAGTATACAGGAATCAAGGGACTGACATAGGTATAAATCTCAATACTGCTACTGACTTAGCTATATTAATTGGTAAGTCATTTATACAAACTAATTAAAGGACTATTTGGTGGGGGGTCTCCCTTAACAAATGATTGACAATTTCTCCTACACCTTGCCCCGGGTTAAATTAGAAAACAAAGATGTATAGGACCCAAGATGGTAGCATAGAGTTTCATTTTCCCAAATATGCTCTACAGGATATTCCCTAATTTATTTAACTGTTAAACCTTTTCTTCTCAAGGCATCTTAGGAAACCAAAGTGAAACATATACCTGGTACTTTTCACTCTTTAAAAAGAATGTTAGTAGAGGGTATTCTAAAAGTTTACAAATTCAAATTATGTCCTGGAGTTTCCTCAGTCACATTATCCTCATTTCAAGTGCTCAGCAGCCACGTGTGACAATGACAACCACACCAGACAGTGCAGAACTAAACATCTCATCATTATAGACAATCCTCTTGTCAGCATTACAATGTTCCTCTTAACAATGCAACAATTTCAGATGCCAGCCCTTAATAAACTCATAAGAAACAGTAAAAACAGTACTTTGTAGAAGATAGTTAAACAGAGTTTTATCGAAGCAATCAAAGATAAGGTTCCCAAGAGTGAGACAAATAGACATCATCTACTTCCTGCTGTATTACCCTAAAAAGACACATCTTATGTGCAGTATTTCTGCCAACAGTATGTAACCTGACTCTAAACATCAGGAAATGTCAGACACAAATTGAAGGATATTTGCAAAATAACTGGCTCATACTCTTTAATGTATTAAAAATCACAAAAGACAAAGAAAAGCTAAGGAACTGAACCACAGGAGACCAGAAGGAACCCTGACAGTGACACTGAATGTGTGACTGTTGATTAGATCTCCACCAGGGAAAGCAATTGCAAAGAAAATCACCAGGACAACTGGCCAAGTGAATTTTGAGTTATACAATAGTATTACAAAAATGCCAAGTTTCTTTTTTTTTTTTTTTGATCGTTAACATATGGTCAAAGAAAGTCCTTCATATTAAGCAATAGATGTAGAAGAATCTGCAGTAGAAATCTCTAGGATACAATTACAATGGAGAGAGAACACCTGACCTTGTCTTTCTCATTAAAAGCAGTTAGAAGCCAACTAGAAGACGATGTTACAGAGCAGCTCTCTGAGGAATTTCAGGGGAAATGGTAGCAGGCCGGCTGGGGAAACACTCTCAGGACTACTGAACTGGAATACATTTTCCATCTTCAATCTGTTTCTCAGGTCATCTTCATCTTTGAAACCCAGAAACATGTAGCAGGAGCAGAAACACGTTGATGAGACCGCCATCTTTCTTGTCTGAGGAGATGAAAAAGATCTCCTGTAGCTTGGTGTAGAGGTGGTGGGAGAATCCCCTGAAGTTTTCTCTTTTGTCCCAGCCCTCAAGCAATTCCACAGTGCCACAGAAGCTGCCATAGTAGGGAAAATGCTGAAAATTCAGAGGGAGGAGAATCCTTATGACCATCGAGGCCAAAAGAGACTGAAAGGAATCCTACTTCTCTTCTTCCTTCCGTCCTCTCACCAAATTGATCCAAATAGTGGATGCAGCTGTGAAAAATACATAACAGACCCAGGAAAACTGAAGCACGGGCTATCTGATCAAAGTACCAGGGTAGGGTACCCAGAAGCAGGACAGAGAATGATGGACAGGAGGAAGCTCAAGAAAGTAACCCTGTAAAAGCATGTGTGAGCTACTGGGCTCCTCTCTGAGCTCTGCGTGTATATCAATCTCACCTTAAACAGTGCCCAGGAGAAAATGGAGCTGCAGAATGGACCACTGCCCAAGTCCCACCCTGGCCACGGGATGCCACCCCCAGGACACATCCAAGTAGTGCTGCAAAGGCTTTGAAAACTGAACAGACCTGGGAACCACAGCCAATGGCACCATAGCCACGACAGAGAAGCAAACTACAAACTATACCTAACCACGGTCCTTTCCTGCTGAAACAATAAACAGGAATTTCCCGCAGGATTTATCAAGACCTGGAGTCCAACACAATATTCAAAAATTATAATTATTTTATAAATTAAGAATCAGGAAGGGCCGAGGATTTAGCTCAGTGGTTCCGGTGCCTATCTCCCAAACTCAAGGACCTGAGTTCGATCCTCAGTAACCACATACAATACTGGGTGTGGAGACTCACCCCAGCAGCAACCAGTACCACATACCACAGTGCCGGACGTGGTGACTCACGCCTGTAATCCCAGCACTCGGGAGGCAGAGGCAGGAGGATTGCTGTGATGTGAGTTGGAGGCTGAGCTCAGGGCCAGCCTCAACTACAAAGCGAGACCCTGTCTCAAAAAACAAAAAACAAACAAACAAACAAAATCAGGAAAACCTTGACATTTCACAAGAAAAAAGGCAACAGCCATGAACATAGGCACTAAAATGAGACAAAGATTCTAAAACTATCTAAAACTTTCCACAATAAGTAAGTGTAGAAATTTTCAAAGCAAATGAAAAGATAGGAAGTCTTAGAAGAGAAATGGAAATACTTTTTAAAAACAAGGCAAGACTTTAGAACTGAAAAACATACAATAACAGAAACAGTATTTATTGCATAGGGTCTATAAATGAGCTTGAAGCTAGATCTATATACTTACCCAGTTTGAATAATATTGACAAGATTTTTTTTTTCAAATTAGCAATGTCAAAAGGACTCATGCAACAATACCTATGGTCTAACATTTGTGTCAGTGGATTTCCAAAAAGAGAATCATACAGAAAGGTACTTGATGAAACAAGTGGGTAAAAGTTCTCAAATTGGCAAGGACATAAATATGCATGTCCAAAAGGCTCCTGGAAAACCAAACAGAATATATTCAAGGAAACGTATATTCTCATACTCCCCTATAGAAACCACTGAAGACTAAGGACCCAAAAGAAAACATCCTGAAAGCAGTCAGAGAAAATGATACATGATACATAAAAGAATGATTCATATGATGTCATATTTCTCAGCATAAGCCATGACAGCCAGAAATGCCCAGATACACTTTGAAGTTGCTGAAAGAAAATAGCTTTCACCCAGGATTCTTCATGCTCTAGGCACAGAAAAGGCATTCTCAAATGAAGAAAGATGAAGAAAATATGTCATCCACAGAACTGCTCTGAAAAAAATGCCAGATAACGTTTTCCAAATGAAAGAGAAACAGGAAGAGTAGAAATGTTAATGAATAAATCAAAAAGACCTAATTAAATGGAGAGATAAGCTGCATTTGTGTGTTGATGGACTTAGCATAATTAACACATCATTTCTCCTTGAACTTATTTATAGATCTAATGCAATTTCAATTAAATCCCAGGATAACTTTCTTCTGTTGATACAGACAGATTGAATCTAAGATTTAGATTGATTGTAGAAGAGCTAGAATAGCCATACCAAACTTTTAAAGGAAAAATAAAGTTGGAGGATTCACAGTACACATTTTAAAACTTATTATAAAACTACAGTATTCAAGACAAGAGTTATATATATATAGCTCAAAAAATATATATATATATAATCAAAAATAATTTTAAGGGCCAGGGATTTAGCTCAGTGGTTCCTGCGCCTGTCTCACAAGCGCAAGGACCCGGGTTCAATCCCCGTTAACCACATACAATACTGGGTATGGAGACTCACACCCAGCAGCAATCAGTACCACATACCATAGTGCCGGGCATGGTGGCTCACGCCTGTCATCCCAGCACTTGGGAGGCAGAGGCAGGAGGATTGCTGTGATGTGAGTTGGAGGCTGAGCTCAGGGCCAGCCTGAACTATAAAGTAAGACCCTGTCTCAAAAAATAAAAAAAATAAAAAATTAATAATAATAATAATATTAAAACTAGGTCTATGGAAATGTGGCCAATTTTTGAACCGAGGTGGTAAAGTCAGTTAATGGAGTAAGGTAATCTTTTCACTGAGCGATTTTAAAATAACTGGATATTCTGATACAAACGAACACACAAAACCACTATCTCAACTTCATTGCTCTCTATACAAAAATTAAATGAAAAGAGATCATACTTCCAAAGTTAGAGCCTAAAATTGTAAAACTTTTAGAAAAAAAAAAACTTTCATATCTTGCATAGTAAAGCGTCCTTACATATGACATCAAAATCACAATCCACATAAGAAAAAACTGATAAATTGGACTTCATCAAAAGTGATAATTTAAGACAGAGTAAAATATTTACAAATCACATATCCAACAAAGGGCTTGAATACTGAAAAAAAAAATCTAATAACCAAAAAAGAGAATGTAAATAATCCAAATAAAGATGAGTCAATCATTTGAGCAAATATTATATCAAAGATTACTCAGAAATGGCAGACATATGACAAATTCTAGGCATTGCTCACCACAGTGTTTTATTGCTCACATTTATTACAATGGCTGAACTTTGTTTTTTAAAAACAGATAATATCAAATGCTATCTAGGCAACAGAATGACTAGAGCTCTTAGAGTTGCTGGTTGGTAATACAAAAGGAAACAGATCTTTTGGAGTAATTTCTTGGATAATTTCTTATAAATATAAACACACACTTACTGTATGACCCAGTAAGCCAGACCTAGGTGTTTATACTGAAGAATGGCACTCAAATAAAATCTGTACAAAAGTGCTGATAGAAACTCCACAGTTATAAAAAATGGAAATGATAATTTCAGTGCTAACCAAAAAGTGAATATACAAGCTCTAATATCTCCCTAAAATGTAATATTACTCCGCAGCAATATAAAGCAGCAAATTATTCATATATAAAATATGAATAAATCTCAAAGGCATGGTATCCAGGAAAAGAAATCAACTTCAAAAGAATAAATTCTGCACAGTGGTATTTATATGATATTTTAGAAAAAACAAATCTATGAGGAAAGACAACCGATCCAAGATTACTAAGGTTTAGGGGTGAAGGCAGGGTCTGACTATAAAGATGGTGACAAGTTGGAGTTATTTCATAGTGTGGAACTCCTGGCATACTGCTTACATAACCATGTATGTGAAATGCACCTTCAAAAGAAGCAGTTTTCCCATAGGTAAATTTTTTTTTTTTTTTTTTTTTTTTGAGACAGGGTCTCGCTTTGTGGTTCAGGCTGGCCCTGAGCTCAGCCTCCAACTCACATCACAGCAATCCTCCTGCCTCTGCCCCCCGAGTGCTGGGATTACAGGCGTGAGCCACCACGCCCGGCGCTGTGGTATGTGGTGCTGGTTGCTGCTGGGTGTGAGTCTCCACACCCAGTATTGTTATGTGGTTACCGGGGATTGAACCCGGGTCCTTGCGCTTGCAAGACAGGCGCCGGAACCACTGAGCTAACTCCCCGGCCCTCCCATAGGTAAATTTTAATAGCAGTAGTGCCTTAAAGAGAATAAAGAAGCATGATGATAGCCTTCAAATATTCCAGATGAGTTTCTATGTACAAGGGTAGAAACATAGCCATCGTGGATAGATAAAATTAGAAAACAAACAGAAAAAAAAATGTGTAGGCAATTGGTGGATCTCAGAGATTTCTACAGTATGCAACTTTCTACAAGTTTTCAAATTATATCAAAACAAAAGTCATTCCTGAAGTATGGTTTCAATATACCCTTTTAATAAAAAATATTTGAAAAAATATTTCCATGAATGTCACAGCACAGATGTGATGCTTTGTTATCCCTCACACTCAGTGATCTATCTGTCTTCAACTGACGCTTGTACAAGCACGGCAGTTTTCAACGTGTGGCTACTACTACCTTGTTCATGAGAACTCAGAGCTATGGACTGAAGAGGATTCCGAGGCCAAATCCAAGATTGCTGAGAAAAAGCTCTGTTATCGACTAGTGATGCCTGCCATCGATAATCTGGTAGGGTGTGTGCCAAAAATATCTTGATGCAATTTGCATCATCCTCTTACTGTTTACTGTATTTTTTCTTCAAATCACTGCTCAACCTCTAATATTTAATAGAACTTTAACTAATTAGTATCCCTGTTATTTAACCTATCAACATTTCCCCAAATAGCTCTTTTAGAGATAGTTGATACCACCACTTTCAGTTAAAATCTTACACCACAGACTAAATATCTTTTTTGTTTCCTGTCTACTCACTGCTTTTTTCCAATGTTTTATATTTAAAATATAAAATTTGCCTATACAACTGAAATAGTCTCAGCTCTTTCCCACCCCCATTTTTGCACAGTTTCACGCCACCTGTGGTGACTTCATAAAGCACAGATCAGAGCAGGTTTGCAAAGGACCTGCTAGGATCAGAGACTGCAGAGGATGGGCGACCATCGTCACGAGGATTTAGTCTCTAACTTCCCAAATTCGGATCCAGAGGGAAAATAATCATCAAGATGACTATATTACACTGAAAAAAACCCTACCACAATTTTCTTATCTATGAAATAGAAATGATCGTGACATATGCTTCCAGAATATGCAGAGTGATAGCCAGTAAAGGGCTAGGCTTTATGCCTGGCACATAGCAATCATGCAATAAACACTAGCCATTAAGATAATTACACCTGACTGCCAAATACCATCTCCCAAATTATCATTATTCTACTTTACAAGGATAGTGAATTTAAATCAATGTTTTCAAGCCACCCAATGAGTCAAGGAATCTTAAACGGAGCCAAGATTCTGAAGTCTGTTTACCCATGTCGCCCATAAGGAAATCTGATTTTCCAAATAAAACAAACCGTGTCCTTTTGATTTTATCATCTGTTTCCAATCTGCTTTTTTAAAAGTTTCCACAGTGAATTTCAGCGGAAGATGGTCTGCATTTTCTTCTCAATTTGAGGCTTGAAGAGAATGTGGATGACATAATCCCCATATACTATTTAACTGGACTGCAAAGCCAGCACTCACAGCATGGACAGCAGTCATACATGTTTATTGACACTAAATGAAATCTCTTCTTCAACAAAATGAACTATGAATATTATGTATTCAAAAATAATACCTGCAATCAAAGGGCAGACTGAGAAATAAGATCCTCACCCCTCAACACCCTGAAGATTTGAAAACTAAAACATTACGTTTTCCTGAATCTCAGTAATACTCTCTCAAAGAGTCCCAAAGAAAGCCTAAAGAGTAAGGGTAGGACTTGAAAACTAGGATCCATTTCCAAAGATGGCCAGGAAATATGTTCGCCCCAAGTGGCCAAGATAAGCGCAAGACCAAGCTTCTGTGATTTTTCTTGTATTATAGCCTTGTAGATGTGCTCTTGAGTATTCTCCTCCTCCTTCTCCTCCTCCTGCTCCTCCTCTGCCTCCTCCTCCTCCTCCTCTTCCTCCTCCTCCTCTGCCTCCTCCTCCTTCTTCTTCTTCTTCTTCTTTTTCTTCTTCTTCCTTTTTAAATTTGTATTCTTATTCTCCTTTCTCCCTTTCTCTTCCCCTAATTCTCCCCCTTCTCCTTCTCCTTCCGTCTCTTCCAGCATTAGGAATTGGTTGCCCTACAGTCCTCCGCTCTACCAGCTGAGCTATCAAAGGGAGCACAGCATTAGGAATTGGAACCAGAACCTTCTCATCTGGCTACATCCTCCTCCACTCATTTTTATTTTTTATTTGGCTGTGTGATTCTGCCCCCAAAATTTAATCATTCTGGACTTTAATTTCTGAAGCTGTAAAAGTTAAGGATAATGATATCAACCCTTGCCTTTAGCAATAAATTGTTATCAAGAAGAATAACTAGTATTTCCATGTAACATACAAATTTTATTTTCCTTCACATTATTTTACTTAGCTACTATCAAGACCCTGTTAATGAAGCATTATTGTCATTACTATCATATTCTTTTGACTAAGGAGGAAGTTGTAACGCAAAGAATTTTTAACCAAACTGCCTGAGGTCAGAGACAGCATCAGGCGGGTCTAGACTCATGTCCTGACAGCTTTTCACTGGCTTTTGCATCAACTGTTTGGAGGCGGACACTTCTTAACATGATGTTCACAAGGCCAGTCTCTGTGAATCTGGCCCACTGAAGATAGTATCTATGTGATGAACTAAAGGGAACCTACCTGCATTAGTGGAATGTCTGGTTGACTGAGAGCAAATCAGGTGGAATAATAAATTCTACAGGATAAAAGGGAGGGGCTGGAATATATGTAGTCTTAATGTAAATTTAAATTTTAAAAAAATCACACTACAGGCATATAGATCCTCTTCATCACTTTCAGTCCGTCTGTTTTAGAACACATTTGTTCAGCAGGACAAGAGACGAAGCATTTTTCTTTCGTGGCCTGGGAGTGAAACTCACGCCTTTCACTGACCTGCAGATGTAGCCCTGATTTTCTGTTCTTCCCATTCTCTTTTCTTTCTTTCTAACATTTAAGTGGGTTGATCCTTCATCTCAATATATATGAAACCCATTCAGTCAGAGAAGCCCAGAAGTAAAGAAAAAGCTGCCCTACCTCAGGAGGGGAGAGTTCCTCCTGCTTGTCTACCTGCAGATTAGGACTTCAGTATTTTCTTCCATATAGATTCAAACTATAATTTCAGCTCTTCCTGGGTCTTGAGCCACCAGCTTTCAGAATGGAACAGCATTATTGTTTCTTCTGTATCTGCTGCTAACTCACACACCTGCAGAGCCGGGGCCCGCCAGCCTCCAAAATCGTGGGAGCCAATTACTTAAAATAAATCCTTTTAATGCCAGGGATTTAGCTTAGTGGTTTTGGCATCTGCCTGACAAGTGCAAGGTCCTGAATTCGATCCCCAGTAACCACATACCACAAGGCCGGGTGCAGTGACTCATGCCTGTAACTCCAATAGCACTCGGGAGGCAGAGGCAGGAGGATTGCTGTGAGTTCGAGGCTCGCCTGGGCTACATAGTGAGCTCAGGGCCAGTTTGAACTACAAAGTGAGACTCTGTCTCAAAAAAAAAAGAAAAATCCTTTTACCTGTATGGATGTGTGTGTGTATGTATGCATATGTGTTTGTAGATATAGATACAAACACAGATATAAATAGACAGATAGGTAGACAGACAGACAGATACTAGATGCCTCACTTCCAAAGAATGTCTAAGAAAAGAAAAGAGTGACTTGGCATCGGGGGACTCTAGCCAGCCTCACCTGGCCCAAGGGGTGAATGTTAACATCACCAGGGAAGTCACTTGGACATCCGGTGGTTCGCTTCTGAAGCTGACCTTCTGAAAAACCCACAACTCAGTCAGCTAAGGAAAGAAACATCAGACAAACCTAGACTGGGGGAAATGCTCCAGATCATAAGTTTGAGAGACTGTCACAGATCCAAAGAGACTGAGACGCGGCAAGTAAGCGTGATGTCTGTGTTGCATTCAGATAGAATGCCAAAGCAGAAAGCAGACAGTAAGAGAAAAGACCCTGCCATCTGAAAGAGGGATATACGGGAACTCTCTACCCTATTTTAGTACTGCTTCTGTACATCTAAGATTATTTCAAAGTAAAAAGATTCCTTGGGGGAGAATCATAGACAAGCCTCGAGTTTATTGCATGCTGTGGAACTCCCGTTAGAAAGGAACTCGTTTCTCCTTCACATAGTGCTGGGAACCGAGAAATCACGCTCCGAGGCAGCTGCTCCGGCTCCGCTGAGCTCCCACGAGCTCTCCTTTCTGCTTCTTCATGCACCGCCATCCCCTTTTCCTTGCTGAAGACCGGCTTCCTTAGCCCCGTTCTTTAGTCACATCTGCCCCAAATGGAAGTCACAGATAGTGAAGCCTTGTCTACCGTCGCCTCTAATCTAAATCGACTTCCATTTCCACTTGCGCAAGGCATCTAACTGCATTTCTGTTGCTTTTCTGCAAAATCCCGAGGAAGTAAGTTGTATTTATTTGGCCCCATAAATGGGCTGCTCCTTTTCTGAATTTGTTGACTCTTCCTGTTTCAATCAAATGGATTCCTGTGGTGCAAATATGATCCCCATGGACCCTCCACGGTCCTTGAAATAAATCTTCTCCTTTTTTTTTCATATTCACCTTTGACAGACAGGTTTAAAAATGCTTCTGATGAGAGTAATTAGGCTGCTTGAATAGGAAACATTTGTATTATTTGGGTTGGACCGGGAATTTAGATCCAGTGGTACCACGCCTACCTTGGAAGCACAAGGGGCTGAGTTCAATCTCTAGTACTACCCCCCAAAAAGACATTATTATTTGAGTTACATCTAAAATGACAAAATTATATAGGACTTTTCTTTAATTTACTAAATAATTAGTGTATTTTGGTTCCTGATTCAGTTCTTCATGTTGCCAAGAGAATATACAAATCTCTCTAGAATATGATGAGATATAATGATTCTATAGAAATCTAAAGGTCATAAATCTCAGGCAACACTTGCATCAGTGCCACCTGAGAGTCTCTGGAAAGGAATGAATCCACTGCTGAAATACCCTCAGTGTCGGGAAGTTTCCTTACTTCGTGAAAAGATGTTATGAAAAATTAACAAAAGATTTGAATGAGTAATTCTCCCAAAAACACATAAAAGTAGCAAAAAGGCTCAACCTCATGAATTTTCAGGGAAATGCAGAGTAAACCACAGTGAGATTAGCTGTACCAGGACACGAGGTGGCTAAAATTAAAAAGAATACCATCCAGAGTTGACACTGAATTTCTCCCACTGGGGAAGGTGCAGTCACTTTGGAAGACAATGTGGCAGTGTCTCACACAGCTAAGCAAACATACTCCACCCATGTGACCCAGTAATCCACACCCCAGATATCTGACCATAGAAAACTAAAACCAGACGCCCATGTCAAGTCCTGTACGTGATGCATTCGTAGCTGCTTTAGCTGTGAACATAAACTGGAGATGATTTAAATATCCATTAATGGAGAATACATTAAAAATTATGATAGACCCATATAACAGAATAACTACCTCCGCAATAAAATGGGTGAATCTCAGAATACTTGCACTAATTGAGCAAAAGAACCCAGACACAAAGGAGTACATACTGTATGGTTCCATCCATATGAAAAACTAGGATTTATTCATTTGTCCTCTACAGTGATAAATATTAGTGTTTGACCGGGAGCAGGGCAAACACTGGGAAGAAGAGGGAGACTTTGTTGAATGTGTTGATGGTACATGAGTATGTCCAGGTCAGTAACTGACTGCACTATATAAATAACATATCTGTGTTTTAGTTTTACAAATTACACCTTAGAAAGTTAATTAAGAAATAGGGCTAGGCTGTTGTCAGAACAGGGGAAAGGAAAAGCGTGGTGAATGAACAAAAGTTCTAACCCCTCTTGTCCTTCTGTTCCTCTTATAGAACCATGAAATAGGGCCGGGGAGTTAGCTCAGTGGTTCCGGCGCCTGTCTTGCAAGCGCAAGGACCCGAGTTCGATCCCCGGTAACCACATACAATACTGGATGTGGAGACTCACCCCAGCAGCAACCAGTACCACATACCACAGTGCCGGGCGCGGTGGCTCATGTCTGTAATCCCAGCACTCAGGAGGCAGAGGCAGGAGGATTGCTGTGATGTGAGTTTGAGGCTGAGCTCAGGGACAGCCTGAACCACAAAGCGAGACTCTGTCTCAAAAAAAAAATAACCAAGAAACAGTTTGAAAGTTAAATTTGATAGCATACAAGCCCAGACTTTCTATAAGTTCATAAATACTACAAATTTCCCCCACCAAAAACATAGAAATAATCCCAGCTCCAGACTATTATGAATTTCTCTCTCTTGAGGGCCCACACTCATTTCTTTGAGTGTAAACTTTTAAATTTTGGTTCGTAAGTTCCTTTATGCCACTTTTATGGAAAGTTTTGGGATGGTACAACATTCTCCTGCTTCAAATCTCTCTCCTACTTTAGACAAAAATTCAAAATCTCTCAGATGGCTCAGAAGCTTTCCTGTTCAAAGCCTTGCCAGTCCTACCAAACTAAATATTGTTCCTCTCTCCCCGTTGTCTGCTCCAGCCCCTCCCCCACTGGCTTCTTTCTTTTTTGTGTTGTTTTTTTTTTTTTTTTAATTTTTTTGGTACCAAGGATTGAACTTATGACTTTGTGCTTACATAGCAAGCACTAGACCCACTGAGCTAACCCCTGGCCCATTCAGTCTCTATAACACCCTAGGTTTTCTTATAGCTCAAGTTCTTCCCCCAGGGACACCCCCCATCCGCTCTTCAGGGGTGCCCAAGCATTTTAGGGCTCAGTTCAGGTACTATTTCTCAGTGAAAAGCTCTTCCTGAGCGTCCCAGGTGGGTCCAGGTCCCCGTAGACTCAATCATGGCACCCACACAACTCCTCTGTGGCACTTAACTTTAGTGTGGTGACCCAGTCCTTGTCTAGGTCGGACCCCACCTGTGAAAGGATAAACTTCATAAGTTCTAGGACGATCCTATCTACCTCAGGTCCTAGCCCCTAGACCAGCACCTCCACACCAAGAAAGCACTCAATCAACCATAAATAAATTAATATATTTGATCAAGACAGATCAACTTGCCTTTAGATAGGTTGAAACTGAAATAATGAACAGACAGAAGATTAGAGTTTTTATAAGCAACCTTTTGAAAATGTGGAAATATCGTGGTAAATAAAATCTAATGTTCCATGGAACTAGTGTGTTTAAAAACATAAGACCACACATCAAAAATATGCTTAATTTTCTGAAATGAAGATTAATTTCCATGTAGCCATTATGGGTTAACAAACCTGGAAGTTAAAAAAATAAAATAAAATAAGGCCCACTCAGGAAGTCTTTGCTATCTTTGCACCTGGTATTTTATTGGCAAACTTGACCAACTCTGAGGCGTCAACCATGGGGGGAAAAGGGAGGAAAATACAGTGCATACAGAAACCCAAGGTAATTTTAGTCTTATTTACACAGGTTGTTCACCTTAGAAGCTGAAGTCAATTTAGAGACTCAACCCACCCCTGCGATGGGTACATTTTCTACCGTCCTTTCCCTTGGTAAACAGTCAGAGACTGAAAACACAGACATTTCTTTCTAAGAGCCCACTTTCTGTGTCTTTTTCAACAGCCTCTTCTCCACACCCACTCTCCTAACATAAGGGTTTTGCTTGTTTGGGTTTATTCTGAGCTTAAAGAGTGTTTCTCCGGAGCAGTCTAAAGGGTGTTCCTGTATTTTCCTTCCTGAGGTGTATGCAGGGGGTAGGGAGCACTCTCCACAGCTACACCCCCACTGGGAACAATCTGGCCATCATTTGTCTTAGGTCTTTTTCAAACGTTTACCAGAACAGTGAGTGGAGAGAATCCTAAAACTTTCAAGTAGGTGAGTTCTTCAATAAAGGCATATGAGAATCGTGTTTTAAAATACAGCTATTTGGCTAAATCTTTTCAAAACATCACATGTTCAAACATAAAGGGGAAAGTGACGGGGAGGGGGAAAGGGCACAAGAGAGAGGAAACATCTGTGTTTTCACTTTATTGCAAAGTTCGTCCATCCAAACCCTTTGTAACCCTTAAGATAAGCAACGAAAAGCAGCAAGTCAGGAGCTCTGACGAGAGAAGCATTCTCCCTGGGAGAGAAGATTCGAGGCCTTCTTTGAGATTGTCTTGGAGACTTTTCTCGGCTTTCTCTGTACCGTGACCCCACATATCACCGTGTGTTGCCGGCTTCCTCAGCGTCCAAGTTCTGGGATTACAGGTGTGCACATTTTTTCTCCTGCCCTGCAACTTGTCATTTCATTATTTGAATAGAATCTTTCACAGAGAAAGAGTTTAATTTGATGTGATCTAATTTATGTGTTTTTTCCCTTTTCTGAATCAGACTCATTAGGATCGAGTCTACAAACTGTCCCACATTACATCCCAAAGATTTGCCCCTGAGATTTTTTTTTTTTTTTTTTTTTTTTAGGTTTTTTGAGACAGGGTCTCGCTTTGTGGTTCAGGCTGGCCCTGAGCTCAGCCTCAAACTCACATCACAATCCTCCTGCCTCTGCCTCCCGAGGGCTGGGATTACAGGCATGAGCCACCACGCCCGGCACTGTGGTATGTGGTACTGGTTGCTGCTGGGTGTGAGTCTCCACACCCAGTATTGTTATGTGGTTACCGGGGAATCGAACCCGGGTCCTTGCGCTTGCAAGACAGGCGCCGGAACCACTGAGCTAGCTCCCCGGCCCTGAGATGATTTTTTTTTTTTTTTAAAGTATTGAAGCTTTACATTTTACATTTACTTCTATGATCTGTTTTGTTTGTTTGTTTAACTAATTTTTATATAAAGTGTGAGACTTTAGCAAAGGATTTGGGGGGTTTTTGTTTTTCTTTTTCACCTGTAAATTTTCAGTTGCTCTGGCACCATTTTTAAAGGCTGTTTTTCCTTCACTGAATTGATTTTAGCACCTTTATCAAAGTAAGTCCAGAATATCTGTGTGGGGCAATTTCTGAGTCCTCTATTCTGGTCTGTGTGTCTGTCCCTCCAACAGCTTCACACAATGCTGATTACTGTAGCGATAAAAAGTGTTGAAGTCATACAAAACAAAACTGGAAACAATTTCTTCTGTTATGGTTTAGATCTAGTATGTCTCCCCAAATTCTCACGCACTCGCGCTTTTCCAGTGTGATTGACTCATGGGGGGGCACCGTACTCATGGGTGGATTAATCCACAGATGAATCCATTGCTAATTATGCTGCCAAGAAGTGGGCCTGGTCAGAAGGCCGGAAAGGAGGCGGTCCCTGGGCATGACCCGGAAGTGTTTATCTCCCATCCAGGTTCTTCCCTTTTCTCTGCTTCCTTGTCCCTATGCTACGACCAGCTTTCCTCTACCGCGCCCCTCTGTAAGGCCATTCCTGTCTAGAAGCCACCTGAGCTGGCACTGTACCCATGAGCCAAATAAACCTCTTCTTTAAATTATGGATGTTGGATATGTTTTCCGGGCAAAGAGAAGGTCACTAAGGCGTCTTCCTACTTTTTATTTTTTTCAAAATTGTTTTAGCTAGTCTTCTTTGTCTCTTCATATGAACTTTGAAATAATCCTGCATATATCGACAAGAAAATCTAGGCATTTTTATAGGAATTTTTAAACTTACATACCAATTTGAAGAGAATTGGTGTGTTTTCTATGTTGTCTTTCATTGCATGATCATGCCATGTCTATCGGTAGTCTTTGTTGCTTTCTCAGTTTACAGTCTTCAGTATTCAGCGCACATACATGTTTTCTTAGATTTACACCATTATGAATTTCAGTTTTTAGCCATTTAAAATTATATTTTATGTTTAGTTTTATTATTTAGTAAGTATTCCTAGTGATTAAAAATTCAACTGATGTTTCTGTTTATCTGTATCTTGTGACCTTAATGAACTTGGGTTATTTGCTCTAGGAATTTTTTTTTTTTTTTTTTTGGTTTCTTGAGATTATACATTTAAGATAAGCATATCATTTGCAAATAGGGACGATTTCCTTTCTTTCTAATCTGCATACCTTTTTGCATGCCTGATTGTACTGTGTTGGATAAAAGCATGAGGCAGGATGTACTTGCCTTTCTCCTCCATACTAAGAGGAAAGCATTTATTCTTTTACTCCTTAAGTATAATATTAGCTGTGCAGTTTGTGTATATGCTTCAAATTTTGAGCAAATTTTATCTTTTTCTGAGATGTTTATCATGAATGAATGATGGATTTATCAAATGCTTTTTCTGCATCAACTGCTATTATCATACAATTTACTATGATATAGTTCACCAATTTTTGAATATTTTTTTCAGTTTTTGAATATTAAATCAACTTTGTATCTCTGGAATAAGCGTGCTTGGCCATGGTGTATCATTATTTTAATATATTGTTGAATAATATGCATGGCTAATATTTTGTACTCTTTGTACTATATTCATAAGAATACAGTCAATACCTTTTATGTGTGTGTGTTGACTTTGCTTTGATATTAATCTAATACTAGCTTCATAAAGTAAATTGGAGAGCATTCCTTCCTCTTCTGTTTTTGGGGAGAGAAGCGATAGAATTAACATTAATTTTGTAAGACATTTTATAGAATTCTCCAGTAAAGCCATCTGATCCTGGACATTTCTCTTTTGACCGTTATAAAGCTATAAATTGAATTTTCTTAAAAATATTAGATATTAGGCCGGGGATTTAGCTCAGTGGTTCCGGCGCCTGTCTTGCAAGCACAAGGACCCGGGTTCGATCCCCACTCACCACATACCATACTGGACGTGGAGACTCACGCCCAGCAGCAATCAGTAACTCATACCACAGTGCCGGGTGTGGTGGCTTACGGCTGTAATCCCAGCACTCGGGAGGCAGAGGCAGGAGGATTGCTGTGATGTGAGTTTGAGGCTGAGCTCAGAGGCAGCCTGAATCACAAAGTGAGACCCTGTCTCAAAAAAACCTTAAAAAAAATTAGATATTAAAATTTTCATCTTACTGGAGTCGTGATAATTTATTTTTTGAAGAATTGGTACATTTCTTCTGAATTGACAAGTTGGTCCATATGATGTTGTGTGTAATATTCTCTTATCCTTTTGATATTTTCAAGTTCTGTAATGGTACCTATTTTATTCCTCATATTAATCATGTATGTTTTCTCTTTTTCTTTATTAGTCTTGCTAAGTTTGTAAAATTTATTAACCTCACCAAAGAACCAGCTCTTCGTTTCATTGATTTTTCTCCAGTGCTTTTCCCTTTTCAATTTCATGGATGTCCGCTCTTTACTATGTCCTTTCCTCTGCTTGCTTTGAGCTTATTTTGTTCTTTCTCCAAGTTTTTGAGGTGGCCATTGTACTATTGCTCAGATTCTTTTTCTCTTCTAATGTATATATTTAGTTTTATAAGTTTCTCCCCCAGCGCTGCTTTTAGCTGCGTCACATGAGTCTTGATTTATTCTCTTTGGTAGAGTGAGAGTCCGCTGGGCACAGTGGCATAGCCTCGTAATCCTAGCTAACAAGAGACCGAGGCGGGAGGATCACAAGGTCGGCCGGGCTGGGCAATTTAACAAGACCCTATCTTAGGTCTCAAATAAAAAGGTCTGGGGATATACCTCAGCAGCAGTGCGCAGTAGTCCAAAAAAAATGTAAAATAAGGAAGTAAAGAAGAGAAGAGTCAGGAGGGAGAAAAGGGGAAGGGGGATGGGGGAGGAAGGAAGAAGGGAGGAAAGAGGGCAACTCCCCGTTACTGCTGCTCAGGGTCGCAGTGGGGCTCTCTCCAGTGGGGCTCTCACCAGTGGGGCGCTCTCATTCCTGTCCAGTTGTGAAGAAATTCTGTCTACTCCGCCCTCTCTGTGGAAAGGGGCAAAGAGCTTCTCTCCTGGTTGCCGAGGCCTTAGGTATAGGCTCCTCCCACACAGAGGTCTTGATTGACACAGCGGGGGCGGAAGTACAGCCCCCTCAGGCTGAACACTGAGCTCTGACTGGCATTTTCTGGTGAGGGAGTGGGCGGGGCCACAGCCTTTACTACAGTGTTTAGTTACAGTAGAGTATTATCTAAGCGTTTTCTTCCTTTTTAACTGTCTCTCTCCTCCTGGCCTTTTGGCTAGAGAGAGAGAAGAATTTTGTTGATTCTTGTTTGTTCTATATTCTTTTGATGAGAGTTGGTACTTTAGGTTAGTCAGGTTTTTAGTTTACATGAGGCAAAAAAAAAAATGAAAGAAAAGGAAAAAGAGAGGATTTACTGCCAAATTGTTCTTCAGACTCAAAGATCCCCAGCAATTCTGCTTCTTTCTTTCCATCCTTCAGAATCTTCTTATGTTCATATCCAGAGGTGTTTTTGTTTGTTTGTGTTTTTCGTCTTATTTTTCAGTACTGAGGACTGAATCTGAGATCTCATTTACGCGAGACAAGTGGTTTGCACTGAGCTATATCCCCAGCCATCTCTTCCTACCCTTTTTTGAAAAGTTCGTTTTAGACAATCTTGCTACATTGACAGATTGGCTTTGAACTCGTGATCCTTCCACCTCAGCCAAAGGCTAAGTAGCTAAGTTTACAGGAACGTACCACTCACACCAGGCTTTTGGGTTCTTGGTGGGAAGGGAACACTGCATCTCGCTGAAAATGCAAGTTATATTTTCAGTTTTTTACTTTATATCACAATTTGTTTCAAAGTTGAATGCGAACTTTCAACGTTTTTCTTTTATGGTTTTTGCTGACAACATGCTACAAACGGTATTAAAATTCTGCATTTCTTCAACTGCGAAATGCATATTTACATGAAAAAAATCACAGATAAAAGAAAGAAATATTCTTCCCCAACTGTTTATTTATTGGCATGCAAAGGAAAACATTTTTATAGTCACTCATAATGTACATTAAAATATTACAGATAGCCTTGTCATAAATAAAGACGATACATAATGTGCATTTTTCTCACATATTTCCTCCATAAACCACATTCAAATGATAGTAAACAGTTTCAAATGTAAAGCACTACAAGGGGAAAAAAAGTAGGAATGGAGACAAACACATGGAAATTTGAGGACTGTAGGAAACAAATGAGTCTACAGTAACCTTATCAGCAAACCCAAGAAATAGGAAACCTGAACAGGGTAGTGGGGAAATACCAGGCAATTGGTAATAATCAATACCTTTGTTAAAAGTCAAGAAGTGACTGGGTGTAGATACATGGTAATAAATACCGTGTGAGCCAAAATGAGGTGAAAATACATGCTTCTGGGAAACTACAGTCAGACACAGGGAGAGTGGATACTAAAATCTCTTCTAAAAAGACAATACTAATTAAATTTTTGGTTTGAATTTTAATCCCTATTTTGTTAGGTGAAATCACTTTCCAAAGACAACTGATTTTAAAGTCTTCCATGGTAGATAATTATTATGTACTGATACATCGAATGCTTGTGTCTTTTAACTCTTTGATTCTGAATCACTTTGGGCCGTGTCACACAATTATCTATGCCAATAAAAATGAAATTCAGATAAATTACCATATCCCACACTCACCCAACTTGGAAACATTTCCATAAAGTTTCAAAACACCTTAAATGACAAATTCTTAACCTAAATAACTAAAAATGTGTTGTCATCATTATATTTATTCATTTTATCATTATCTGCACCAAACGAACCTTGGATTAGTTCCCAAAAGCATGACACCACATTTCCAAAAGAAATGTTCTGCCGTCATTCCACCCTGAACCACAGCACCCCTATTAAAAAGCACTCAGCTAATCTGATTGAGGCTTTAATTAACCACTTAGCTTCTTAAATGAGTTTTGGAGATGGGCCCTGGTTTTCGATTCACACTTGAGAGTGAACTATCATTTGTTTTCAGAGCTGTACAAATTCTAGCACAGTGTAGGCACTTGGAAACCAGGGAAATTATCAGGGTTCTCATACGAATCACATTGACTCTTGGACTCTGTCACAAAGTCGTTCTGGAAATTCTAACCATTTTGACTCAGAGTTACCTCTAGAGTGGCCAGATCATGTAATTTTTTTTTAAAGTAGTTTCTTTTTTCTTTTTCTTAAAAGTAGGAATAAAAACCTGACATACCTGTGTCATGATGTGTTTTGTAAATATTAAATAATATAGACAATTTCACCGTGGAAGGTTCCTTTCCCTTTCTCTAGTTTGAGACATCATCAAACAATCAAGAGTGAGGGAGGGGGAGTTAGCTCAGTGGTTCCGGCGCCTGTCTTGCAAGCGTAAGGACCCGGGTTCGATCCCCGGTAACCACATAACAATACTGGGTGTGGAGACTCACCCCAGCAGCAACCAGTACCACATACCACAGTGCCGGGCGTGGTGGCTCACGCCTGTAATCCCAGCACTCGGGAGGCAGAGGCAGGAGGATTGCTGTGATGTGTGTTTGAGGTTGAACTCGGGCCAGTCTAAACCCTTCAAAAAAAAAAAAACAATGAAGAATGAGAAACAATCTCCCTAAAGGTACTGAGAAAGGTAGTAACATGGTATTGAAGAAATCCAGAGAATACATTGTCTCCCAAAGTATTGCCATTTTTTGGATGTGGCTTTATTCCTCCCAGATCATGAAGATTTATTTGACTCTGAATTACCACCTCGACATGAGGTATAATCACCAACTAAAGTGGATGTGTAAATTTTCTTTTAATTTAGTCCATTAAAAGACATTACAATCTTCCTTAAAATTCCCCCTCTTCAGAAACATATATTCACGCCACTCTCTGAAGCAGTTGTAGAAGTTTCTCCTAAGTGTTTTGAGTTGTGCTGTCCTGAACTGATGAAATATCTACACTCCGTGGTTATTTTGACTTTCAGGAAGAGGCCGAGATCACACAGGCCATATCCAGTGAACGAACTGGGTGAAATTCACATCATCGTGTTTTTTAGGAGCCTGCCTTTCTGCTGTGTGGCACTTGCCAGCTACCTTAATCTTTTTCTCTTTCAATCACAACTTATAAAGACATTCACAAAAGAAGACTTCCAGAACTGCTTCAGAAAGTGGTTTAAAAAATGGGATATGTGTTCAGGAGAGGAGTATTTTGAGAGGGATTCATGATGGTGTGTGTTTCACCATAATCATTTTTTAATTTAAACAGATTGATTTAAAAATTTTTTTAATTTAAGAAAAATATAAACATGCGCTGTATTCTTTGATCAGACGCTGTACCTGGCTGCAGCAGCCTGTTTTCCTCAATGGGCCTCGAGGTCCACCCTCCCCACTCTGTGCCTGAGGACAATAACCTCTGTAGACATCCCTTGCTCACTGCCTCCCACTCCTTTGCCAGTCCTGCTCCTTAGTGGGCAGAGCCACCCTTGGAGGCCCCTTCCCAGACTCCCCTTCCCAGCTCTGGGCG